>CM035412.1:90920096-90925096 GCA_020310875.1 Ceratopteris richardii | reverse complement strand
GATGTCTAATGACTCTTACAACTCCTGATTACTCTATTCTCATGCTCTCTCATACTTGCCCCGACATTTTCCAAAGTATATATAGACAAAAATTTACAAGCTTATGACTACTTAAAGATATATGTGAACTATCTCTGAAATAATGTACATATGTGTACACATCTTCCAAATTCTGAATGTGTCCTTCCTTCATGCTTCACAACTTGTTCTCTTCTCAAATACTTGACTTCATTTCCATGTCAAAACATCAATTGGTGATTGTCCTGCACCAACAGCTCCCCCTCAATCATCAATTGAGGTTTTCTCTATCTTCTTTATGCCTGCCATGTCTTTGAATTTCTGTAGCTTTGGTCCATCCAAGCTTTTGGTAAGCATATCAGCTATCTTATCTTTTGTTGAAGTATATATGACTTCAATCTCTTTATCCATCACCTTCTCTCTTAGAAAGTGATACTGAATCTCAATGTGTTTAGTCCTTGCATGAAACACAGGATTAGCAGCTAAATACAATGAACTCATGTTATCTCCATAAATGATAGGTGTACTCTGTATGGTGTCAAAACTCTTCATGAGAGTCTTAAGCCATATCAATTCCTTTGCAGCTTCAACCATACCTTTGTACTCAGCTTCTGTAGATGATAAAGCAACTGTGTGTTGCTTCTTTGAACACAAAGAGATTAACTTATCTCCCACATAACGCAAGTATCCATATGTTGATCTCCTATCATCAGGATTACCTGCCCAATCTACATCACTATATATTTTGATGTTTGTATCTGATGTAAAACCATAATACAAACCCTCTTTGAGTGTACCCTTAATGTACCTCAACACTCTTTGACCTGCAATCCAATGTTCTTTCCTAGGACAATGCATGAACTGAGACAAAACTCCAACTGCATATGATAAATCAGGCCTAGTTAATGTAGCATAGATAAGACTACCAACCAAACTCTGATATAGCTTCATATCCTTGAATTCTTCTCCACCATATCTGCTCAATTTGTGATTTACCTCCATTGGAGTAGGTGCTACCCTGCAATCATTCATTTTAAACTTGATTAACAAGTTTCTCAAATACCTTTCTTGAGTCACATACACTCCATGTTGAGTGTATGAAATCTCCATGCCCAAGAAATATGACAAGTCTCCCAAGTCACTGATTTTGAACTCTTTCTCCATTTGCTTCTTTAGGCTTTGAATGCCTTTCTCATATGTACCTGTAAGAATTATATCATCAACATATATGCACATGTAAATGAACCCATCATCACTTGCTTTAACAAGCAAGCTACTATCTGCCTTAGATACTTGAAATCCAAGTTCTTTCAAGAACTTCACAAGTCTATAATTCCATGCCCTTGGGGCCTGCTTCAAACCATATAAAGCTCTCTTGAGCTTACATACATGATCTGGATACCTTCTATCTCTGAATCCTTGAGGTTGCTCCATGAAAACATCATCTGAAATGTAACCATTTAAAAAGGCATTCTTCACATCTAATTGACATAATTTCCAACCTTTACATGCAGCAATAGCTATGAGTGTCCTTATGGTTGTCATTTTTGCCATAGGACTATAGGTCTCATCATAATCAATACCATATGTTTGAGCAAACCCTTTCACAACAAGTCTAGCTTTATACCTAGACACACTTCCATCTGCAAACCTCTTAGTCTTGTAGACCCATTTGCATCCAATGATCTTCTGACTATTTGGTTTAGGAACCAAATCCCATGTCTGATTCTCCATTAATGCATCATATTCTTCCTGCATAGCTTTCTCCCAATTTTCCTTACCTTTTGCCTCTTCATATGTGGAAGGGTCTTCATCTGCCTTTATCATGTAAGCATAATCTTTGGTAGTCAAAAAAGAAGTGTCATAGCTATACCTTGTAGGTTGCCACTTGTGTCTTGATGACCTTCTGAGTTCTCCACTCCTTGAGGTTTCTGGTTCTTCACACTCAAGATCAAATCTTGGCATTTCTTCAACTTCAACCTGCACTTCATTATTCTCCTCTTCATCAAATATTTGAACCTTTGATTTACCTTTCTTTTGACTCACAACTTCTTCATCACCCTGTATTAATATTGATTGTACCTGCATACCAAGTACCTTGCTCATCAAATGTAACATCCTTGGACACAATGAATTGCTTTGTGGATGGACTCCACAATCTATAACCCATCTGCTTGTCATCATAACCAATGAATACATTCTTTTCAGCTTTAAGTTCTAACTTGTGTCTTAATTGTGATGGCACATATGCATATGCCAAACATCCAAATACTTTGCAATGATCCAAGGTAGGTATCTTACCCCACCATGCCTCATATGGTGTCATACCCTACAAAGCTTTACATGGTAGCCTATTGACCAAATAAGTAGCTGTATTTACAGCCTCAACCCACAAATAATTTGGGCAATTTTTCTCCTTCATCATTGACCTTGCAAACTCAACAAGAGTTCTATTTCTTCTCTCTGCTACACCATTTTGTTGAGGAGAGTACCTGCAAGTGATTTCCCTTTTTATACCTGCATTCCACAAGTAATCACTAAACTCATTAGAGAAATACTCTCCCCCTCCATCTGACCTTAGTCTCTTCAATTTATGACCTGTAATTCTTTCTGCATACACATGATAATGTTTGAATGTATTGAATACTTCTGACTTATCTTTGATCACATAAATAGTGATCCATCTGGTAGCATCATCAACATAAATCACATAGTACCTTGAACCATTGATACTGAAATCCTTTGATGGTCCCCACACATCTGTATGTACCAACTCAAGCTTCTCTGAATACATGAAACCATGCTTGGAGTAAGATTGCTTATGAGCCTTACCTAATTGACATGCCTCACATCTGTATGTCATATGTTGACCTGCAACATTAGGCAATCCAAGCACTGAACAATTGTTAATCATATCTTTGATACCTCTTTCATTGAAGTGTCCAAGCCTCTTGTGCCAAAGATCTAACTCAGAGATCTTATGTCCTCCATAAGTGAACAAGGCATGACCAACATTACCTTGAATCTTCAATGTGAACAACCTTCCTTCTTTCTTCCTTGAAACAATTTGTTTATACCCATTGCTAAGGTCTTCCACAAACACTCCTTCATTAGCGAATCTAACTTCTTAACCTTCTTCAACAATTTGTCCTACACTTATCAGATTCTTAGGAATTGTAGGAACATACAAGACCTTACTCAAAAGAGTACTTCCATCGTTGGCCTTCACTGATCCAATTGACTTCACATTGTGCTTTGTATTGTCACCTGTTTGAACAACATGATTAGATACCTTATTTTCCAAATCAGTCATCAATGCTATGTTACCACTCAGGTGATTGCTACACCCTGAGTCAATGTAGAAGACTCTTTGGTCTTCACTTTGCCTTTCACAAGTTGCATTGATTTTCAATGTTGAATCCTCCTTCTGATCTGAAGCATAATTGTAGTAGGTATTATTGTATTGTTGACTTTGGAATCCTCTACCTGCATTTCTTCCAAAGTAACCCCTACTACCTCTTCCTCTGAAGTTACCTCTTTGATTTCTGCCACCTCTTCCTCTTGAATTAAAGTTCTGATTATATCCACCATTACTCTGAGTATTATGCCAACAATCATTAGCTAAGTGATTTGTCTTACCACAAATCTAGCAAGCTTTGACTCCATCTTTATTATTCCTGCCTCTTCCTCTACCTTTGCCACCTCCTCTTCCTCTTAGGAAGTTGGCTTGACTAGTTGTGCCTTCATCTTCATTTGCTTGTTGCTTTCCTTTGCTATTTTTCTTCTTATCCTTTGAGTACATTGCATGTCCTATATTCTTGTCACCTTCACCTTTGACATCCTGCTCAAAGGTTAACATATGTCCTAGCAACTGATTTAAGTCAGGAGTAAAATGATCAAGTGATAATTCAGTAGATAGAATGAATGGCTTCCATTTGTCATCACCTCTCAAACCTGTGAGGATTTGCCTTACCAATTTATCCTCCTCAATGTCTTCATCAATAGCTCCTAATGCATCTACAATATCCTTCATTCTTGTTACATAATCTGAGATGGATTGAGAGGCCTTCTTCTTGAATGTAGTAAATTCTACCCACAAGGATGCCTTCCTAGACTTTGTGGTATTTTGGAAATGCTCCTCCAAAGCATTCCATATATCACTTGCACTTTCAAGACCTCTAATGTGAGGTAGCAAGTAATCATTGATTGCCATATAGATAATGCTCCTAGCTTGAGAATCTCTCTTCATCCAATTCTTCAAATCTGATAATTCCTCCCTAGTTGGAACATTAGGATCTCTGAATTGAGGCTTTTCTTCTTCACCTGTAATATAACCTATCAAGTCTTTGCTCATTAGATGAGCTTCCATCCTCATTGACCATGCTGGATAGTTCTCTCTATCCAATTTATCTATCTGAAGAGAATCTCCCATCTTTTCTTCACCTGTATATTGAAATCTTCAGACTTTATGAGTAATAGATGTACCTTTACTTCAAATAATACTCCTTTTGTCTTCCTTGGTGTCGTATGACCTCCTTCTCAAGCTTTGCCCTCAAGCTTTCACCTTTTGAACCTTCAGATGTTGAATCTTGTATGTCTACAGCAGTCGGAGTCTTCCTTTCCTCAATTTTGATACAACCTGCTCTGATACCACTGATGGAGAGTGTTAATCTCCAAAAGAACAAGCTATCCTTGATGTTAGACCACCTCTATATCAAGAATAACTTTAAACTCCAACCAATTTTGGAAGACAAGCACCAAACTATCAAGAAATTAGCAAACTGTGAAGAAAGTAATTTCTCAGAAAAGTCTGCTGCACCTTAATCACTCATTGACTAATCATTCGTGTAAAGTTTTTGATAAAACTTTGTAAAAATGTTTTTCCTAGAGATTGCGCACCTTCTCCAAATTAAAACACTTTAAAAGCTTGAGTAGATTATGAGAAATGATTCAAACAATCTACCTATCTCTCAAACTATCTC
>CM035412.1:90897596-90902596 GCA_020310875.1 Ceratopteris richardii | reverse complement strand
AAGCTCAAGGAGTCTACTAAGCATTTCTGGAATCAAAGGAGGGCTGGTGTGAAGCAGGTATAGCAGCACCAACTCATTTCTTGAGTGCATCCAACCATTACTTCCAACAGTGGTATCAGAGCAAAGAAGGTAAACATGGGTGATGGATTTCCTTCATTCATTGACAAGTTGGACAGGAACAACTACCAAGCTTGGTCATTGAGAATGAAGACCTATCTACAAGGTAGAAGCTTATTTGGATACATATCAGGAGATGAGGAATTGCCCTCATTCAAGACTAGAGGACTACCCACAAAGGATGAACATGAAAGACTCAACCAATGGTGTGCAAAAGATGCTTTGGCAAGGTCTTATCTCTTAAACTCTATATCTGATTTTCTTTTACCTCATGTAAGGAATTGTAAGACTTCCCAAGAGACTTGGGAAACCTTGTCAAACTACTTTTCTTCCAACACAAGGGCTAGGAAGAATCAACTGTGGATTGAGTTCACAACCCTTAGGAAGCAGCCCAAGCAACCAGTCTCAGAGTATGTGACAAAGATTAAAGATGTGGCAGACCAACTAGCAAGCATTGGAGAGGAGATTGAAGAGGAGCAAATAGTCAGGCAAGTAACAAATGGACTCAAGGCAGATGATAAGTGGGAAAGTTTCACCACTGCAATGGACCTCTATATGGACATGCATACCCCAGATCTCACAACACTCATGGGCCAACTATTTACACATGAAGCAAAGTTTACAAAGGCTGGAGATCAATCAAAAGGTAACAACCCCTCTGCTCTCTATACTGATAAGAAAGTTAAAGATAAAGGTAAAGGGAAGAAATAGGATGAAGAAGGCTCTACCTCCCAAGCTAATTATGCAGGGAGAGGTAGATCATCTAGAGGAAGAGGCAGAGGAGGTAAGTCAGGTAGGGGGAGACCCTACAACTCATCACCATGCAACATTTGTGGATTGTCTAATCATACCACAGATGAATGCTACAAGAACTACAAGAATCAGAGAGGAAGAGGCTACTCAAGAGGTGGATACTCTCAAGGGAGAGGCAGATTCAATCAACACCAAGGCTACAATGGATACAACAACCAATACAACAACAACTACAACAACAACCACAATGGTAACTACCAAGGTGGATTCAGAAATAGAAGAGACTACAACAACTACACAGAGGAGCAAGATGACTCCCTATTGATCATGAATATGACCTCCAAGGCAGGTACAAATGATGATCATTTATTTTATATTGACTCAGGATGTTCTAACCATGTAGCTGGCAATGTGGCACTACTTTCTGATTTGGAAGAGCCCAAGGGCAAACATCAGGTACAAACAGGTGATGACACTAAACATTCTGTTGTTAAGATTGGAAATGTGAAGACATGTGATGGTAATCAGAATCTATTGAGCAGGGTACTCTATGTACCAACCATCACCAAGAATCTAATGAGTGTTGGCCAGATTGTGGAGAAAGGTTTGCAGGTCAGATTCACACAACATGGAGCATATGTGGAGGACCCAAGACATGGATTTAGAAGGATAGCCAAAGGGGAGAAATCAGGTAGATTGTTTACTTTTGAGCTAGAAGACACTAAGAACATTGCTTTGTATAATTACAAGGATCAGACACTTTCAGAGTTAGAAATATGGCACAAGAGATTAGGGCACATAGGTGAAAGAACCCTAAAGCAAATGTGCAGGGATCAATGTGTGCTTGAGATACCTAATGTGTCCAAGCAACACATGATTTACAAGTGTGGATCATGTCAATTTGGTAAGTCTCAGAGGTTACCCTATTCAAGGAAAGGTTTCATGCATGAAGACTACTTAGACTTGGTACACACAGATGTTTGGGGACCTAGCAAGGACCCTTCTATTTCAGGTTCAAGGTATTATGTGTCCTTCATTGATGATTATAGCAGGTGGACCATTTTATACTTTATGAAGCATAAGGATGAAGTATTTAATTGTTTCAAGAGGTATCTTGCACTTGTTGAAAACCAAACAGGAAGAAGCTTGAAGAGGCTAAGGTCAGATGGTGGAGGAGAATACTTCTCCAATGAGTTTGAAGATTTCTTGCAAGAAAGAGGCATCAAAAGGGAGATTACTACAAGGTACTCACCTGAACAAAATGGGGTAGCTGGAAGAAGGAATAGACTCATTGTAGAAACAGCTAGGTCTATGCTTAATGAAAAGAAGTTGCCAAATTATCTTTGGGCAGAGAGTGTATCCACTGCCACCTATCTCATCAATAGGTTGCCATCCAAATCACTTGATGGCATGACACCATATGAAGCTTGGCATGGTAAGAGACCCTCTCTGGATCATTGCAAAATCTTTGGTTGTGTAGCATATGTGCATATTCCCTCACAGGTAAGGGGAAAACTAGACCCCAAAGCTGAAAAATGTATCTTCATTGGTTATGATTTGAACCAAAAGGGATACAGATTCTACAACCCAACAAACAAAGGTTTCAAGGTAAGCAGAGATGTCATCTTTGATGAGAATGACTATTGGTATGAAAATGAATGCAGGAAGATTAGTCTACCCTATGACATGGAAGAAGATTTTCCAAAGCTCACCAAGGAGGAACCAATTCAGCAAGAAGATTCAAGCTCAGATGATGATGATACAATAAACCTTGAAGAGTTCAAGGCTTGGAAGTCCAAAGGGAAGATGAAGATGAAGCAACTAGAAGATAAACTAGAATCCTCAACCCAGGCAATGAGGAGATCTCAAAGAGAAAAGAAGAAGCCTATCAGGTTTGGGTATGACACCTCACTTGTAACTAAACATTCTATATATCTTGCAAAGGACTTGTTGAATGAAGAACCAGGTACTTATGAAGAAGCAATTACCAAACCAGAATGGAAAGAAGCCATGGATGAAGAGATGGAAGCTCTCAAGGAAAGTGATACTTGGGACTTGGTACCCAAGAAAGACTCTATGAAGGTAATAGGATCCAGATGGATCTACAAACTAAAGAAGAATTCAGATGGAACAATAAAAAGGTACAAAGCTAGGTTGGTAGCCAAGGGTTTTGCACAAACCCAAGGCATTGATTATGAGGAGACATTTTCTCCTGTGGCTAAGATGCCAACTATCAAAATATTGGTGAGTGTAGCTGCATCCAAGAATTGGAACATGTACCAATTAGATGTCAAGAATGCTTTCTTGAATGGATGGATATCTGAAGAAGTCTACATGTCACAACCACCTGGCTATGAAGATCCAAAAAAGGTACATTATGTTTGTAAATTGAAGAAGGCTCTGTATGGTTTAAAACAGGCACCTAGAGCATGGAATTACAGGTTGACAACCTATCTCCAAGACCAAGGATTTGTGATGAGTAAAGCAGACACTTCTCTATTCATAAAGAGAAGTAGTACAGAGGTAATCTACTTGTGTGTTTATGTTGATGACATCATCATTACAGGCAATGATGTCAATGGGATTAGACACATCAAAGGACAGATGATGAAAGAATTCAAGATTAGTGATCTTGGATTATTGAAGTATTTCTTAGGTCTTGAGTTAGTCTACACCAACTCAGGTATATATATCACTCAAAAGAAGTATGTGCAGGATATGGTCAAGAAGTTTGGCTTGCAGGATGCTAAAGTATCTACTAATCCAATGGAGGTCAACCTAAAGCTAAGTGCTCATGAAGGAGAAGAAGTCCAAGACATCACAGGGTATCAAAGTATGGTAGGTAGTTTGAACTATGCTACCTTGACAAGAATTGACATAGCATATGGAGTTAGTGTGCTTAGTCAATTCATGCACAAACCAAGGGTACCTCATGTAGAGGCAGCAAAGAAGATCTTGAAGTATCTGAAGGGAACTCAAAGTCATGGTTTGTACTTTCCATATACATCAGATATTGACATTAAAGTTTACTCAGATGCAGATTGGGCAGGATGCAAGGATGATAGGAGAAGCACCTCAGGATACATTTGTTTTGCAGGAGATAAGTCTATTTCTTGGTCAGCCAAGAAGCAACCTACAGTGGCATTGCCATCCACTGAAGCAGAGTATAGAGGGCTTGCCAATGCCACTCAAGAAGCTATCTGCTTGAAGCTTCTATATACAGAGTTAGGTCTATACACAAGACCACCAATCATCTTTGGAGACAACACTAGCTCTCTTCACCTTGCAGCTAATCCAATATATCATGCCAGAACCAAACACATAGAGGTTCATTACCACTATGTGAGAGAGAAGTTGCTTAGTAAAGACATTCAATTGACTTATGTGTCTACTAATATGCAATGTGCAGATTTACTTACGAAGGCATTGGATGGAAACAAGTTAAGCAGATTCAAATCCATGATTGGATTGCAGGATGTAATTGAAGATTGAAAGAGAAGACTTAAGCCAAAATGTTTGGCTTGAGGGGGAGCTGTTGGTGCATATCAAGCCTTCACACATTGGCTTGGAATCATGGAAGACTAGCCTGGACAAAGCTTTATCAAGGCTTCACTTGAAGCAAGGTTCATAGAACATATGCTTAGATGTTCTTACTTTTTACCCCTTTGTAAAAGTCTATATGACTTGGCATTTATATGTAATCACTTTAGTCACTTACCTACTTCATTAGTCGTGGAAAAGGGAATGATTTAGTGGAGAGAATATCTCCCTACTTTTTAGTAGAGATATTCTAGGGAGCCTAAGTTTGAATTTGAAATTCAAATTAACCTTCAACCCCTATAAAAACTACAAGCTAAAAGTCGCGGTAGCCCATCATCAATCCCGAGGCTATTCTGTACCATTCATTGAGTGTGTAAGGCCTACTCCATAGCTTGCACCTCTGAGTACCATTGAGCTATGTCTATCATGCCAATGGGAATGTACATTCATATGATATAATACAAATACTTACATTCATCATCTATGTTTTGTCTGAGTCTCCTACTCCAAGTCTGTCAACTTCCAAGGAGCATTTCTCAGTGCTCACTGAACCAAATCAAGAGTGCAATAGCTCATTGGAACCAGCTCAA
>CM035412.1:90877596-90890096 GCA_020310875.1 Ceratopteris richardii | reverse complement strand
TTATCTTTATCCTTGAGCTCCTCTTCAGCCTTGGTAAGTTTTTCTTGATGTTTGATTAATTCCTGTGCCACGATATGCATGTGATCTGTGTCTTCCTTGCACTGTCGGAAATAATCTTTCTCGGCTTTTTTCCATTTCTTTCGTAGAGCTGCAGTATCATTCATATATTTCTGTTCCCATTCGGCAACTGTCTCCTGCTCCTGCTTGAGCTGATCTGCCATCTTGGTCAACTTTGCTTCCATGTCTTTTATGTCCTCATGTGTTTTGTCAAGATCTGTCGATGGTTGATCACTGAGGAGAGCTGTCATTAGCTCTTTGTTTCTGTCCCTTAGTTGGTCTGCTTCTTCCATGCTCACTTTGAACTGTGACTCGAGTACTTTGCTACGAGTCTGTATTCTTGTTTTCTCTTTTTCAGTTACTTCCAGTTTCTTCGTTAGCTCCAACACTTGCTCTTTCAGTTGGGCATTCTCACTTTCTAATGTTTTGCATTGTGTTTTGGTTGTTTTTATCTCTTCCTGTTTCTTCAACACCTGAGCTTCTACTTTAGATAATTTCTTTGCCAATTTAATACCTTCTTTCTGAAGCTTTTGTTTGTCGAGCATGGCCTGGTCGTAATCTTCATCAGCATCAAGCATCAATTGTTGAGTGTCTAGTGCCGTGCGGATCATATCCTGCACCACCGGCTTGAGCTGAGCTATATCCACATTCAACCATGTCTTCGTTATGTCGGGTGTTTCTCCTGTGTGTACATCTTGACCCTGTGCTACATGGATCAATTCTTTGTGTGGTTGTCGGACCTGTAGTTGTACCTTACATTCTGCTTCCTTTTCAACCGTTTTACGAACTTTCGTGGCACTCCCTTGAAATGTTACATCCAGAGGGGACGGTTCTGCCACAACCCTTAGTGGTGTGAAGGGTTCTTCGTCTTCTTTTTCTTCTTCCTGAGGCTTGTCCTCAGATATCATTGCATGCGCCTCATTATCAGTTTTGTCCTCCTCTATATGAGTGATGGAGGCATCCTTTGCTTGCATAGTGTTTTGCCCTTCTTCTTCTGCCTTCTCTGTGGTTGTATTCTGCTCTGCCAGCGATGTTTGACCTTTTTTGGTGTTGTTCGCTTGGGCTTCGGCATAGTTGACTTCATTTAATTCGGCCCACTGGCCATCATCTTTCGATTCACTTTTAATATCTACATCCAATAATGATGTAGTTTGCTTTTCTTGGGCGTCGGATCCTGAACTTGAATTGTCTAGCCCAATCTCCCGATATCGGTGTACCTTAGTGAGTTTTCTTTTTGGTTTTTGAACTGTTGCAGCCTGTTGGTAGTGATGACCCTGCACTGGTAGATTGATTTGCCCTTCTGTATACTTGTGAGTCTCCTCCAGTGCTTGAGTTAATTCTTCTTCCGTAATTTTTCTGGGTCCTTGAGTGGTGGTGGTAGGCAGCACATGTACTCTCTTTGGTTGTGGTGCTTCTTCCTCTTTCTGTAGAACTTCTCTAGGCCGCTTTGTACCTCTCATGGTTCCTCTCATCCGCGGTTGCGAACTTGTTTCTGTTTCTTCTGCTTGTTTGCTCCCTTTCTTTTGTTTAGGTACTGTAGCACTCTTGACATATTGAGCCAGCTCCATTGAAGATGGCATCTCCCTCAAATACTCGCGCATGTCCAATGCATGGTAAATCATGATTGTGAGGGCAGTGGTTCCATTAAGGAATTTTTTATTCTCCCACTTCTTCTTGGCCTCGAACAATCTTTCCTGCACGTATGGTGTGAGATTTACCTGATTGCCGATCTGTTTTGTGGCATGAGACAATAATTGGACAATAATTTTTTGAGGGGCCGTGTATCTGTTCATACTCGGGAAGCAGAAGTGTTGATGAATCAACCTGACTTCCTCTTCAATATCCACTCTATTAATGTCGACAAAGGTTCTAGTATTTGCTCCACGAATTTCTTCTTTGGCCGTGTTGACACCATCTTTCTCCCATTCAAAAGCTTCTTTGATTAAGTCGTGGGAGAACTGAATGACTACCCATTCGCCATTCTTATCCATCACATTGGCTTCTGGCACCAATGGATCATGTAGTGCTGGTCTTAGAGTGTTCATAACCTGTGTGCATCGTTGGAAGTCCGGCTTGTAGATGGGTAGCTCAAAATACTTGTGAATTCCTGCTTTCTTCATGATATCGATTGTAGATGGCATTCCATGTAAAATCTTGAAGTCCTGGGACATGATCGGAAAGTGGTGATCCGTGTCCATGATCTTTATGTTGGCCAAAAAGAGATACTCTTCCACAGGCTGTTCATCTCTGAACCAATGTCCTTTTGCTTTCGTAAGACATTGGGGAGGAAATTCTTGGACCTCCTCTTGGATTGTAGCTTCAGAGTCTTGAGAAGCCATCTGCACTTAATATAGAGTGTGAATTAGTATCCATATTTTGTCCAGAAATCCTCCTCCATGTGTTGATTAATAATTTGATATTGCTCCGAGTGCATGGTGCCGTCCCTTTCCCGTGGGTGTGAGAAGGGTAATACCTGAATTTTTCATGTATTTTTATATTTTTTGCTGAAAAGAAAACATAAAAGTCAGTCCAAAGCCGAAGCGTAGTTTATGTACATAGTATGTCCATTCCTATCAGTTTAAAGCTAAGAGCTAGTCTCACTTGGAGATCGTGCACCACTAGTTTGGTAATGTACATCCTATGCCGAATGCATGGCCTTGTAATGTGGCCCTATCATGCATACTTTGGGTGCATCAGACACAACATGAGTGCAATTGGGTGCTTTTTCTCCTCGATCATTTGCTCCTTGTGGTAGCTTTGGTTTCCAAATCCATTTTGAGAACACAGAGAGAGGTCGCTGGGTTTTCTCGATTCGTGCAGCTGCTCGTGTTCCATTTGCTTTCTCTATTGTCCGAGTGAATTTGGCATTGCTCTGCGATTTCCTCTGATGACTTTTATGTGTTGTTGACTTGTTCCTTGTCTGATGTTGTATTTTCTCCTTTGTCCCTACGTTCTGCTTAGCTGCTTGTAAGATTTTTTTGGGAATCCATATCTGGTGTCGCGATCTTTGAGCTTCAAGCAGGGGCTTGGGAATCCACACTTGTACTGGTTCTTTTCGTTTGTAGTTCTTTGTAGCTGATTTGGTGATGTCCGTTTCCTTCTTCAAAGCGCTTGTAGACATTTTTTGACTCTGTACCTGATCCTTTCGTATCCACATATATTTGGATGGTGGTCTGTTCGAGTATCTGCTTGCTAGTTTCCAATAGTGCGAACTTTGGATACTTTGAGCCTGTTTAGGATAGGGCGTCTCCTCGATGGTTGGCTGATCCTCATTCACTTCGGGTAGCTTCGACGCTACAGGGGATGTCGGAATGATTAAAGTTTCAGTTTCTATGCATTTGCTTTCTGAGGGTTGAGCACAGTCGCTACTATCTTTCGTCGCTTCTTGAACTTCCTCTGATCTTGGTATTGACATGGCTTGGTTACATGGTTTCTCTTCAAGCAAGCTGAAAACCTCCTTATGCCCTATCGTGGCTGAAATATATCCTTGAGCCAGATGGATACATGCTTCTGTTTCAATGATCCAGTCTTGTCCTAGAATGAAGTCTTCCATTAAATCGTTATCCTCACATACTAGGACTCTTTGTTCCATGGAGGAATTTCCTATGTGGAGGGACACATTAGTTGTTCCAATACAGTCTAGGGTGTGACCTCCAATTCCTATTAGTTTGGCTTTCGTGGGATTCAATTCCAATTGCAATTCGTTCGCTATCCTCCTTCGCATGCAGCTAAGGCCTGCTCCTGAGTCTATCAATGCGTCTATCAATTTATACTCCGTCTGACCAATCCCTAGGTTTAGGTAAGGTTGTGTTTTACATATACCCGTTGCGTCACCATTTTTGACCTGGTAGTTTGCCATAGGGATGGGCTCTTCTCCTTGGATATAGCGTTCATCTCTTTGCCTGATCCACTCCTTGCGTTTTCTAATGCGTTCTAGTGCTTCTTGTCGGGCTTCCTCTCGAATTCGTTCTTCTTCCGTCTTCCTATTTTGAGCTCCCAACAGTCTAGCTAGCATTTCATCGGTCAGAGGCTCCATGAATCGTTTCACTCGGCATCCACTGATGTAATTGGGAAGAATGTCTCCGTCTAGTGTGGCGAGATTGACTGCACCACTAGTGGAGATTCGATTTATGATCAGGGGACCATATCCGCGTTTTTGGAGCTTCTTTGCATGCTGTTTTAGGGTGTATACTAGGACTAAGTCGCCTTCTTTTAGTCCCTTATCTTTAATATGTGAGTCATAGTATGCCTTTTGTCTCCGTTTAGCGGCATAGATGCCTGCTACCGCTTGCAATCTAGTCTCATGCAGCTTTTCAATTTGATCTAATTGCTGAGACAATTCATGACCGTTCCACTCATATTGCTGGGCTACTTTTAATGTAGGCACTAAGAAGTCAATTGGCAAAATTGCATTCTGCCCATACACTAGGTTGAAAGGTGTAGTTCCAATGGCCGTTTTATATGCCACTCGGAAGGCCCAAATTGCGTGATGCAATTGTTTGTCCCAATCTGACCTTCCATTATTGACAATCTTTGTCAATACAGTACATAGTACCTTGTTGGAACTTTCAGCCTGTCCGTTGGCTTGAGGATGGTATGGGGCTGATTTTTTATGAATCACTAAGAATTCATTCATTAGCGATTCAATGACTTCGTTTAGGAAATGAGTTCCTCGATCACTCACTATCTCGATCGGTAGTCCAAATCGGGTGAAAATGTGCTCAAAGAGAAATTTTGCTGTGGTTTGAGCATCATTTTTTCGAGTGGCTTTCGCTTCTACCCACTTTGTTAAGTAGTCGGTGGCTACTATGATGTATTCCGCATGTGATCCTTTCGCAGGTGGGTTGATAGGTCCTATGAAGTCAATTCCCCACTTGGTGAATGCTCTCGCACAAACCATGGGTCTTAAAGGCATGTCATCTCTTCTAATGGGATATTTTGCTCTCTGGCACGTTTCGCAGCTTCTCACATATGTCTCTGCGTCCATATGTAGAGTTGGCCACCACAAGCCTGCAAAGAGAATCATCTTGACCGTTCTATCTGCTGAAAAATGTCCTCCCGCAGCTCCTGCGTGTGCCATTTCTAATATGGGAAGGTATTCTCCTTCATGCACGCATAATCTGAGTTGATTGTCTTTTCCTCTTCGAAACAATTGTTTCCCCATTATCACATAATCCTTGCTCATTTCTTCTAAGGATCGCTTTCTTGCTAGACTAGCTCCTATTTCGTGCTCTTTCGTTTTGAGGAATTGCACTAATGATTTACTCCATTTAGGCGCTATGGTAGAAAAGGGTAAGGACACGTGATCCTCTGAGCTAATTTCTTTGCATTCCACACAATTACTTACATGCTCGTGAACGTCCTTGGACATATCAGGCCAATATACGCCTAATCTTTTTAATTCTCGTATTGTTCCATGCATTCCTTGATGGGTTTTCCACTTGTTCACATGTGCGTGGTTGATCAGTTGTTTTTGTTCATCCTCCTCTACACATCTCAATAAAACTCCGTTAGGTTCCTTATAATATACGCTTCCAGCAACAATGTGTAAATTCCTTGTTTGAAGAATTTCTTTTTTGCTATTTCTGTTGATTGGGTGTTGAGGGCCATGCGTAAGTATAGGGGTCAATTTTTCTGCCCACTTCGGACATACTTCTAGATTAAACAGATAAGCATCTGGTAAATCATCAGGTACTCCGCTAGGTGGCTCTCCATGTTTTAACCTAGAAAGGTGGTCTGCTCTCACATGTGTGTTTCCTTTTTTGACTACTACCTCAAAGTCAAACTCCATTAGTAACAAGAACCATCGTACCAATCTCCCTGTGTTGCAAGGCTTATTGACTAAATACAACAAAGCTTGATGGTCTATGAAGAATTTGAATTTGTTGGCTAAGAGGTAATGTCTAAACTTCTTCACTGCATAGACCATTCCTAAGCCCTCTCTTTCTGTAGTCGTGTAATTTCTTTCGGCTTGGTTTAATTGTCTACTTGCGTAAGCGATTGGATGATCAAGCTTTCCTTCATCGGCCGGTTGAGCCAGGATACATCCAATTGCATAGTTCGAAGCATCAACATGAATATGAAAAGGCTTGCTCCAGTTGGGTGATTTTAGAATTGGGGCTGTACTCAACCTCTTTTTAAGCTCGTTGAAGGCCTTCTCACACTCGTCCGTCCAAGTGAACTGAGTCAATAGACCGTATAAGGGCTTAGCTATTATGGCATACATGTGAATAAACCTACGGTAATATCCACAGTGTCCCATAAAGGCTTGTACTTCTTTCGCATTCTTGGGTCTTGGTAAGTCCAATATGACTTTAATCTTATCCTCATCTGTAGATATCCCATTTTTTGAGACTATGTGTCCTAGTATTTTTCCTTGTCTTACCATGAAGACACATTTTTCTGGGTTTAAGCAGACTCTATACTGCCTACATTTGTTGAATATTTTCCGCAGTTCCAGTATGTGGTCTGGTCGTTGATTTGAGTATGTACACAGATCATCTACGTATACTTCCATGCTTTTTCTCAGAAATTCTTTGAAAACATGACACATCAGTTGTTGGAAGGTGGCTGGCGCATTAGTGAGCCCGAAAGGCATCACTCTAAATGCATAGATTCCCCATTCAGTCGCGAATGCGGTTTTATGCTGGTCCTCAGTTGCAATCGCTACTTGGTTGTAACCAGAGAATCCATCCAAGAAGCTATAGACTTCCTTGCCGGCAACTCTTTCCAAAAGATGGTCTGTGATGGGTAAAGGGAAACTGTCGCGTATAGTTGCTGCATTTACTTTTTTTAAGTTGATACACACCCTTAATTTTCCGTTTTTCTTGGGCACTACAACTAGTGGTGATACCCATTTTGTGTGTTCAATCTCATAAATGAATCCTGCCGCTAGTAATTTGTCAATTTCTTCCTTTATTTTTGCAGCGTAAACTTCGTTATACGTGTAAGGACGTTGTTTAGAAGGTTTCGCATCTGCTGTCATAGGGATTCGATGAGCGCATATGCTAGGTTCTACACCCTTGAGGTCTTTGTACGTCCAAGCAAATACATCTCGGTATTCCCGGATAAGGTGGATGAGTTCCTCTTCTTCCTCGTCTGATACGTCTTTCCCAATATACGTGCACCTCTCTTCTCCGTCTTCTATCGTTACAACAACTTTCTTGGTTTGTTCCTTGTTGTCATAGGCTTCTCCATCCCGGGCCTCTCGTTTAGGCATTTGAGTTGCTATTTTCCTTTCTTCCACTTCGTATCTTTTAAAATGTTCTGGAACTTCAAAATGGTCTGGTTCCGGTTCCACTTTACTCATGTCCTCTCTAGGGATGGTTTCGATTGCTAAGACTTTTGTTGGTCTTTCTTTTGATTCCTTTTGCATGGTTTCTAAATATTGTTCCTCAGAGTCAAACTCTGGTTCCATTTCTATGCTTTCGTATTCTTCTTTCCACTCTTCCTCTACAATTTCTCCTGCTTCTACTTCTTGGAGGACAACCATGTAGAGGTTCACGTCATATCCTTCCTCATCTATACAGTCGTTCATCGTCAAGACTTCCTCATTCACACAAACGTCTAATGTGGCTAGGATTTCCATCCAGCCATGTGGTTCGAAGAGTTCATCTGAAAAAATTTGAGGCATATAGTCGGGGTCTTCTATCGATCTATAATTAGGGTGCCCTATTGGCCACATTTGTGTTTTACACCCCTCCTTCTTGGCTTCTTTGCACATCCACAACTGGGCATCCTCGTGCATCCAAGATTGGTCACTTGATCCAGCACTGTGAATGGATAGGTCATCTTCCTCTTTGTGGACTGGATTCCATTGTAATGGAAGGACATCCCGATAAGCGAATGTGTGCAGGTTTATCTTGGTAGTGTTTCCTTGATGTTGGAGATATAATGAATCTCTGCCCCAATCTTGTACTACTCGCATCTGTCGCATGAATGGTCGTCCCAATATCATTTCGTAATTGTTTGCTTTTTCGAACTTACATATGGCCAATGTGTGTTCAAACTCTACTCCACAAGTGGTCAGTTTGATTCTTTCCAATATTCCTAAGGGTTTCTCTACATGACCATCTGCTAATTGGAGCTTCATTCGCGTGGGTCGTAAGGTAGGTTTTCCCCATTTTTCCCATATTTCCTTGGTGGCAATCCCTACCCCCGCTCTCGTGTCTAGGATGGCCTTGGTCATGTACCCATTGTAGGTGACAGGTAAGCACGTATTACCTTCGTCTCCTTCACTAAATTCTCCTACTTTGTCAACTGGAACTTGTATTGTGGAGTGGTTTTCTTTTTCCTTTCCTTTCATTTCTCCTTTCTCTGCTGGTGGCTCTATTTGATTTGCTAGCTGTCTCCATAGATGTGGTCTAAGTTGAAGCAACTCTTCCACCGTCAATTTGCATTGCACCTTCGTTTTCTTAAGTTCTGTTAGGTTGTGTGAACTCTCTTCTGAATTTCCTTTTTCTTTCCCATGCACTGTGGGTGCTCGTATTATTATAGACTCTCTTTCATATTCTCCCATGTAGTTAGGCAGCGTTGAAATGCTCATGGTTTCCTCTCTTCCTTTATCAAACCTTGACACTTCCTCATATGCTTCCTCCAGGTTAAGATCACGGTGACTATCTTCTCCAACTATTTCCTCAAAAGGAGGTGGACTGATTCCATCCTTTTTCCATTGCTCTTCTCTAATTCTTTTCCACAAGTCTTTGGACCAATCTTCCTCTAGGTCGGGTATTATGGATACCTGTTCCCCTTGAAATTTCATTCGTTCATTTCGATCATCTTCCCGTGTAGGTTCTTTATCCTTAGGTTGGATGCACTCTTCGTATAGTTCCTGTGAGATCCTTGTTTCAGGCAAAATTGGGATAGTTTTTTCTAGAGTCGCCTGTGCTACTTCGATGAGCTTTTTGCATATCGCCAGTCTTTCTTTCTCTAATTCCCCTTGAGGATAGAGTCTTTCATGTTGCTCTAAGCTCGGGCCGATTTTGATTCTAGCTTCGTATGCTTTTAACCACATGTCCAAATCCTCTGGTTTCGGATCAGCTAGAATTGATCCTGGCTTCTTTTCCTCAGAGCTGATTGGTGGTGTTTCAGGGATCTCTTTATGTGTTTTTTGTGTACTATGCTTTCTAGAACCCTTCGTTTGTTTTTTGCTGTCTTGGCTCTTATTTCTTGCCCATTTTTCTTTGAACTTTTCTCGTCTTTCTTTCCATTTTTGTACTTTGGTGTTTTGGGGATTTTCACGTGAGTTCTCTGAATCCTCGACTATCTGAATGTTAGCGTCTCCTGTTTTATTGTTCTCTAGTTTTTCTTCCGGTTGCTTTCCTTTTTGTTGTTTTGCTTGAGCTCTAGTAATAGCTTTCAGTGGTACAGTGTACTCCTTCTCACTTCCAGATCCTTCTAAGACCTCAATTACATTAATTGGTGCAGTGCCTTGAGTTTTTGTAGGGTTCTTAGGGCAATCTCTGAAAAGATGTTCTTTCCCACAATCACTACAATATCCTTTCCAAATCCTGGGTGGTGGAGGGTTGTAAGGTCGAGGACACTCCCGAATGAAGTGATCCCCTCCGCATCTATAACACGGTCCTCTCTGTACTGGTGGTCTAATGGGAGGTCTCAGTGGTTGTTGTGCTTTGGGCACTGTGTACATTAAAGTTGCAGTTTCCGCTCCATAAGTCTGATCAAATCCTTCATATCCATAATAGGCCAAGTCATATGCTGGTTCATATTCCATCATGTTGGCTTCATATGGATAGTACTCTCCTGGCGGAGGTTCATACCCTTGGTTGGTTGATTCTACATTGGTCGCCATTGAAGCTGGTATTATGGCTCTTTCCAAGTTTTCTTCCGGTTGAGTATACTTCACAGGTACAACTTGCTGAGGTTGTGACAGTTGGGGTCCCAATACTGGTTGTGGTGGTGGATATGACGCCTGCTCATATTGTCTTTGTGCTCCTACCGGATACTGGTTGTATCTAGGCATCTCCCTACCAAGCTCTCTAGGTGGGTATCCATAAGGTCGATATTGGGGTGGGTGGACAGGTCGTGTTTGCCTATTAAAGGGACAGTTCTCAGTTGTGTGATTGGTATATTTTTGCTCGACGTGGCAGTATGAAGAAGTCCCCTGTTGTTGCTGTCTGTTGTATGGATACGTCGGTTGTGCACCGGCTCCTCCCCTGGCACACAAGTGTGTGGGATGTTCTCCTCCACATAAGTTACACCTCCTCAACATAGGCACTCTTTGAGCTGGATATTGGTAAGCTCTCTGTCCTTGGACTCCTAGTTTCTTTGCTAATAGCTCCGCTAGTTCTTCCACATTACTAGAATTGGACGTAACAGTGCTTCTTGAGTCTTCTGATTTTGTGAGGTCGGTAGTACCTTTGAGGTCCTCAGCAAGGTTATCTTCCAAGTCGATGCACTCTTGAAGACACTCACTCAATGTTTGCAGCCTTTTCACATACACTAGGGTTCTTAGGGTCCCGTTAGAGAGTCCATCCAAAAATAATGAAATCATCTTTTGTTGAGTCGGTCTCTCAGCCATTGGGCATCTATCCACGTACTGGTTGAATCTTCGGGCAGCAGTCTTCACAGTTTCATTAGGGTTTTGTTTAAAGCTATGGATTAAAGATGCAGAATTGTGTTTAATCCCTCTCTTTGTAAATTCTCCAATGAATTCTTGAAAGAATTGTTCCATGTTTCCAAATTGATTGGGATCTAGAGGTTGGAACCACGTTAGAGCTGTTCCTGTGAGGGTGAGTCCAAAAGACTCGTACTGCACAAAGAAGTCCTCTACTTGTTCTGCTCTTAGAACTTGTTTAAATTCGGCAATATGATCGTATGGCTCCCCTAATCCATCATAATGGTTTCTCATACACTTAGCTACTTGGATTGGTCTCAATCTCCTCATTGGTTCAGGCGGTCTGGGCATTATAGGGAAGACCGGGACAGCTGGTCGTAATGGAGGCATTCCTGGCTGTCCTCCCACAGGTGGTCGTGGTCTAACCGGTGGTCGGAAATGGTTCCCCATCCCTGTGTGGGTCTGATTGTGTGTGTGCACTCCTGGGGTTGCAAACTGTACATGAGTACGGTTGGGCACACTTCTTTGACTGGTCTGTCCTGATGTGGTATGTTCCATCTCTTGTTGATTTCCAAAAGGATTCTGCGAGGTAGTTGCCTGCTCCATCTGAGGAAATACAGGCGCACCCATATATCTCAGCCGAGCCCTGTCTAGGACACCTACAGGCCAATATCTCCTTTGATTCTTATCTAGGTAAGTGAGTCTAGTTTTGTCATCTGGGTCTTTCAACTCATAGAATGACATGGGGTTCTCTCCTATTCCTTGAACAGGTACGTCAGTTTGAAGCAATAAGTCTGCTCCGTGAATCATGTAGACTTCCAACAGGTAGTCGTCTTGAGGTATCAAGTCTCCTCTCAAGACCCGTGATACTTGTGACCTGCCTCTGGGGGTGGTCACTAACTCTTCAGAGTTGTCGGGATCCATAAACTCTCCTCTTTCATTGATCCTCTCAGGAAATTCAGTTACTATGTAGATGTGACCCATTTTGTCAATGTAAGCACCTCCCTCGTATTTGACAGCTGGTCGTGGTATGATGGTGACATTTTGGGCAGTTGCCATCCTGGCGACAGACCTGTTTAAGCCATCCAGGTAGATTGGAATCTCCTGGGCATTAGTGGACACATATTGTAAGGAGGTACGGTAGTCTCCCTCAACAGTAGTCATGAAATTTCCTGCTGGTGTAGGTCCTTGCATGTCTTCTGAAGCCATCAGTAACTCCTCTTCCGAGTCACTGGAAGTTTCTAAGTAGACTGAGTGATGACTAGCCTGGGCTGTACTTCCTACTGAGGATATGACACTCCTTCTACTACCTAGAACTCTTCCTGACCTCAAGTTCATTCACTCTCTGAAGCCTCTCTTTATGCTGCTTAGATTTACTTTGGACAGCTCTACCAGTGATTCAGTTGTTTGCCAAAAGAAGGGTTCACTTCTGGGCGATACCACACTTGGCGATACTGCCCTCAGCGATACGATACCAGAGCTCCAAACGACACGATACCAGACACCCAGACGATATGATATCAATCTGGTGTCGCGATATTGTCCTGGTTAGTAGACGATACGATACCAGATATAGTGTCGCGATACTCCACGGGGAAATACCACGATACGATACCGGCAAAGTAGACGTTACGATACTGGAGATTAGGGGCGATACGATCTCAATGTGGTGTCGCGATACGATCCTGGACAGGAGACGATACGATACCACCGCAGTAAGTGCGATCGCGATACCAACCTTGGCGATACGATACCGCTATGGTGTCGCGATACCAAGATAAGCAACCGACGATACGACACTTGGGAGGGCACGATCGCGATACTGAAGCAGTGTCGCGATACCAAAATAGTGTCGCGATACCACTGTATC
>CM035412.1:90830096-90872596 GCA_020310875.1 Ceratopteris richardii | reverse complement strand
CCAATATTTGAAGATGAAAGCCGACCAAAGAAAGAAGAACTTGATGCTTTAAAGCATTGGCAGAAGAAGGATGCAAGTGCAAAAGCCTACATCTACAATACAATCTCTGATCATTTGCTACCACACATCAGAGGATTGGAATCATCTGAAGATATATGGAATGCATTGGAGTATCTTTCCAAAGTACTACCAAAGCAAGGAAAGCAAGTCTATGGTCAGAGTTTACAACATTCAAGAAGAAGCCAAGTCAAAGTATTAGTGATTATGTCACTAAGATGAAGGATCTAGCAGATAGTCTTGGATCCATAGATGAAGATGTTGAAGATCACAGATTGATTGCTCAACTACTTGCAGGATTGAGAGGGGATGAAAGGTGGAAACCTTTTGTCTTATCAACAGAACTTTCATTAAATCATTATGTTCCAGATTTGAATCAACTACTTGGTTTGATGCTCACATATGAGCAAGACTTGAAGGGAGATGGAGATAAAGGACAAAGTTTTGCAATGTACATGAAGAACAAGAAGAAAGGAGATAAAGGTAAAGCAAAGGATGAAGAAGAGTCAACTTCTCAAGTTTATTATGCAAGAGGTAAAGGCACTGGCGGAGGAAGACCAAGAGGTTTTGGAAGAGGAAGAGGTAATCAAAATAACAACAAGAAGGCTTGCTGGATTTGTGGATTGAGTAATCATTTGGCTCATGACTGTTGGCACAACCAACAAGGATCAAACCAGAATCAAAACAACAATAGCAGAGGTCGAGGTGGAAGATATCAAAGTAATTTTCAAAGAGGTAGACAAAATCCAAGAGGAGGCTATGGTAGAGGTGGAGGAAGAAGTTGGGGACAAAATCAATCCTACAACACCACCTACTATAACTATGCAAATGACACACAGAATGAAAGTCATACATCATTGATGATGAACTCAATCAGCACATCAGATAAAGAAGATCTAAAGGTATTTTACATTGACTCTGGATGTTCTAATCATTTGTCAGGAAATATAGAATTGATGTCAGAATTGGAAAAAGGTATTTCTAGTCATACAGTTCAAACAGGTGACAATACAAGACATAGTGTACATTCAATTGGAAAAGTGAAATGCAAGAGTGGAGCAGATTTGCTAACCAATGTTTTGTATGTTCCTACAATACCTAAAAACTTGATTAGTGTGGGACAGATAGTTGAAAAAGGTTTTCAAGTCAGGTTTACAAATGAAGGAGTATTTGTTGAAGATCCAGAGAATGGATATAATCAGATTGTCTCTGGTAAGAAAGAAGGTAGACTCTTTACTTTAAGAGTACAAGGGAACATTGGTCAAGCTTTACTCACACATGGTGAAGCAGTGATTACAGAACTTGATTTCTAGCATAAGAGATTAGGTCACTTCAATGAAAGAGGAATTAAAGCTATGGTTGCTAATCAATATGTACTAGGATTACCAAATGTGCAAAGTCAACATATGGTTTATAAATGTGAAGCATGTCAAATGGGAAAAGCACACAGGTTACCATTTCAGAAGAAAGGATTCAAACATGATGGAGTACTTGAGCTCATTCGTACAGATGTATGGGGACCAACAAAAGAAGGATCTATCAGTGGCTCAAGGTATTATGTTCTTTTCATTGATGATGCTACAAGATTGATAACTTTGTATGTTTTAAAGGAAAGATCAGAAGTGTTTGGAGCCTTCAAGCATTTTCGTGCATATGCAGAGAGAGTCACAGGTCAAAAGCTTAAGAGACTGAGGTCTAATGGAGGGGGAGAATACTTCTCCCAAGAGTTCAATGATTATCTTTGGAATGCAGGTATTAAGAGAGAAATAACTTGCAGTTATACACCACAACAAAATGGTGTAGCAGAAAGGAGGAACAGGACTTTGGTTGAGTTTTCTAGAGCTATGCTAAAGGAGAAAAATTGTCCAAGTTATCTTTGGGCTGAGGCTGTAAATACAGCTACATATCTTGTGAATAGATTACCATGTGCAACTCTAAATGGAATGACTCCATATGAAGCTTGGTGGGGTAAGAAACCAACACTAGATCATTGTAGAGTGTTTGGATCAATTGCATATGCTTATGTGCCATCACAACTAAGACATAAACTTGAACCAAAGGCAGAAAAATATGTGTTCATTGGTTATGATGAAAAGCAGATGGGTTACAGGTTGTGGAATCCTCTAACCAAACAATTTCTTGTTTCTAAAGATGTTACATTTGATGAACAGAAAAGTTGGTATGCAGATCAAAGTCATACAGCTGAAGAATTTGAAGAAGAGGTAAGAAGATGTGAGAAAGGAAAATCAATTGTGCAGGTGAATAGAGATGAAGACTATATGCAAGCAAGTACATCCAGAAGTGGATTAACAAGAAGGAATGAAGAAGCTCCTATATTTGATGAAGAGGTGTATCCAGACACATATGAAGAATGTGAACCAAGAAGATCAAGCAGGACTAGAAGACAACCAGAAAGGTATTCTTATGATACTTCTTACATAACTCAGAAGAACTATGCATATATGGTCAAAGATGATGAAGAACCTCAGAACTATGATGAAGCTAAAGGTAAGAAACAATGGGAAGAAGCAATGAAGGAAGAGTTCAATGCACTGGAGGAGAACAAGACATGGGAACTTGTTCCTAAAACAAATGGTAAGAAAGTAATTGGAAATAAATGGGTTTATAAAGTGAAGAAGCTTGCAGATGGAAGTATAGCCAGATACAAAGCTAGACTGGTGGTGAAAGGCTATGCCCAAACCTATGGCATAGATTATGATGAGACATTCAGTCCTGTAGCTAAGATGTCAACTATAAGGACAATCATTGCTATTGCAGCTTCAAAAGGATGGACCCTAAGTCAATTGGATATAAAGAATGCATTCTTGAATGGATACATATCAGATGAGGTATACATGGAACAACCTCAAGGGTTTATAGATTCCAGGTATCCAAATTTTGTTTGCAGGTTGAGAAGAGCACTTTATGGATTGAAACAAGCTCCAAGAGCATGGAACTATAGACTGGTGAAGTATCTCAATGAACTTGGATATCAAAGTTCAAAAGCAGATCCAAGTCTACTCATCAAAAGAATAGAGGAAGGTACAATCTACATTTGTATTTATGTAGATGACATACAGGTACTTCAGATGAAGGAATCAAGGAGGTAAAGAGATTACTTGAAAAAAATTCAAGATCAGTGATCTAGGAAAGTTATCATACTTTCTTGGTATGGAAGTCACCTATACAGATCATGGCATATTTGTGTCACAAGAAAGGCATCTTCTGAATCTATTAAAGAAGTTTGATATGGAAAATTGCAGAGAAGCTTCAACTCCACTTGAAGTTAATCACAAGCTCAATAAATATGATGGTGCAGAATACAAAGATATGAGGAAGTATCAATCTCTTGTGGGTAGTTTGATTTATGCTACACTAACAAGACCTGATCTTAGTTATGCAGTGGGAGTGTTGTCACAATTCATGCATTGTCCATAGGATCCACATTGGATTGTAGGTCAAAGAGTTCTCAGATATATTAAAGGAACTATAAAGGAAGGATTATATTATCCTTTTACATCAGATTTGAAGTTGAGAGCCTACAGTGACTCAGACTTGGCAGGTAACCAGGATGATAGAAGATCAACTCATGGTTACATGATATACATTGGTGATAAGCTTGTAAGTTGGTGTTCAAAGAAACAACATACAGTAGCATTATCATCAACTGAAGTTGAGTACAAAGGACTTGTGGAAGCAGCTAAGGAGGTCATATGGATGCAGACATTGTTCAAAAGCTTGGGCATTGATCAAGGTATACCTACAATATATGGAGATAATATGAGTTCACTTTATCTTGCAACAAATCTAGTTTTTCATGCAAGAACAAAACATATAGAGATACATTATCATTTCCTGAGAGAAAAGGTAATGGAGAAAGAAATTGAAGTGGAGTACATTTCTACAAAAGATCAGATAGCAGACATAATGACAAACAGCTTGGATGGTGTGAAGACCAACAGATTCAAAAGCATGGTAGGAGTAAAAGAAAAAGAAGATGATATGAAGAAACAGAGAATGTCAATTAGTGATTGAGGGGGAGCTGTTGGAGAAACAATCACTAATTGGACATATATTTGAGGGTCAAAGCTTTAGAAGAAAATCACATGCCTATGTGAAGGGATAATTTCACAAGTGTATTATATTTCTAAAGTTAGTTCACTTTAGTTCTAGAAGTTTTTTAAAAATAAAGTCACGAGATAGAGAAAAACTATATAAGTTAGTTTGTATCAACTGACGCGATGTGAAGAGAGGAAGACAATCAGAGAGTGAGTTAGAACTCATTTTGTATGACTGAGAAGAGTCGGGCTTCTTTGAGTGAGAAAGCACCTGTAAAACTTCTGATTTTTTTCATAGCTATGAGAAGAAATAGTTAAAGTTCTGTGTATGAGACTCTCTCTCCATCATCTCCATGCTTCCCTACTGTGTGATGAATTCAAAAGTTCAAGTTTTCCAAGCAACTCGATACCTAGCATCGAGTTTGTATTGATAAGTTCGTGTTTTATTCTCTGAGTATTATGTACTGCTAGAACTTCTTAAAAACATGAGGTTTGTGGAGCAACTCGATGCTTGGCATCGAGTTTCAGCATAAAGTCGATGCCTGGCATCGACTTCCCACATAAAAGTGGTCTTGTTCATGTGTGTGTAAAAGAGGCTAATTCTGGTGCTGAAAAAGTGGCTGAAAAAGCTCAAAGTCGATGCCCGACATCGACTTTTGGTTGCAAGTCGATGCTAGGCATCGAATTTTCATTTTTAGACACTCAGGATTACTAGAACAGGCAAAATTTCCACTTTTGGAAGTCATACAGGGTCATCTTGTGAGAGACATAACTTGAGTTCTAGAGATCCGTTTCAAGCATATGATAGCTTGTTGGAAAGCTCTACTCTTCTAGTTTAATCCACTAAAAGATCATGGGGAAATAATATTTGAGCTAAGACAAATTAGCAAAATACTGAAGATATGTCATTTTAGTGACTAGGAAATGAGTTATTTCTCAAAGTCTGGAGTGGAAATGAGTTAATGGTGACCATAGAGGTGTTCTAGTGTCACATTAATTCATTTCTTGTGGTGTTTCATACATCAACAGATAGATAGATAGATAGATAGATAGATAGATAGATAGATAGATAGATAGATAGATAGATAGATAGATAGATAGATAGATAGATAGATAGATAGATAGATAGATAGATAGATAGATAGATAGATAGATAGATAGATAGATAGATAGATAGATGGACAAATTGTTGGTGCAAGACAAGCCTACACACATTGGCTTGGAACCTTGCACTCATGGAAGATTAGCTTGGATAAAACTTTATCAAGGGTTCACTTAAAGCAAGGCTCATATGAACATATGCTTATATGTTCTTACTTTTTACCCCTTTGTAAAAGTCTATTTGACTTGGCATTCATTTGTAATCACTTAAAGTCATTCACCTACCTCATTAGTCGTGGAAATTTGAATGTTGTAGTGGAGAGAATATCTCCCTACTTTTAGAGGAGAGATTCTAGGGAGCCTTAGTTTGAATTTGAAATTCAAATGTTCTCTCAACTCATATAAAATGAAGAGGAAAAATCTCGCGGTCAGTTCACTCATTTTGGCTCACTCCCCGAGGCATATCTTCATTGTAACTGAGTGTGTGTTAGTGCTACTCCATAGCCTACACCACCACTCCTCAATTAGCTATGCTTGTCAAGCTAATGAGATTGTACAAACACATTAATCAATAGAAGTATACATTCACTATCTCTGATTTTCTCTGAGTCATCATCTTCAAGTCTGTCAACTTCAAAGGAGCATAACTCAAGATCTACTGAACCAAATCAAGAGATCTATAGCTCATTGGAACCAGCTCAAAGTCTACTACAAGCATACAAAATCTCAGAGGATTTCATTCAGCCATTTGGGAGAAATCCGCTTCGAAGTGCACACTGGTCTGTGTCTGCAGAGTTCCTAAAAAGTCGGGGGTGATTATAATTTTGCTAAACTTATTTCTCACTGCATAGTTTATCAATTGAAGTGATTCCACTTGTGATTGGTAGCTTACTAAGGTACTTTAATACTCCCAAAAGGAATTGTTCCAATTTTAAGTGTGCTGGTCACACTGAGTAAAAGTCTGAGCAGGTATCACTACAGGAATAGAAAGTTTTTTCTTGATTCTTGAAGTACCAAGTTATCTGTTTTGGTTTGATCATTACCCAAACCATTTTCAAAGTACATATATGGTTTCTTTGTGTCATTTGGAAGCTAAGCAAGTGTACTAAGCATATCTGAAGAGAAAAGAGGGCAGGTGTGAAGCAGGTTTTGCAGCACCAACTGATTTTCTGAGTGCATCCAACCATCACTCTCAGCAGTGGTATCAGGGCAAAGAAGGTAAACATCGGTGATGGTTTCCCTTCATTCATTGACGAATTGGATAGAAATAATTACCAGGCTTGGTCATTGAGAATGAAGACCTATCTACAAGGGAGAAGTCTATTTGGATACATATCAGGAGATGAGGAGTTGCCCTCATTCAAGACTAGAGGACTACCTACAAAGGATGAACATGAAAGGCTCAACCAATGGTGTGCAAAGGATGCTTTGGCAAGGTCTTATCTCTTAAACTCTATATCTGACTTTCTTTTACCTCATGTAAGGAACTGTAAGACTTCCCAAGAGACTTGGGAAACCTTGTCAAATTATTTTTCTTCCAACACAAGGGCTAGGAAGAATCAATTATGGATTGAGTTCACAACTCTTAGGAAGCAGCCCAAGCAATCAGTCTCAGAGTATGTGACAAAGATTAAAGATGTGGCAGACCAACTAGCAAGCATTGGAGAGGAAATTGAAGAGGAGCAAATAGTCAGGCAAGTGACAAATGGACTCAAGGCAGATGATAAGTGGGAAAGTTTCACCACTGCAATGGACCTCTATATGGACATGCATACCCCTGATCTCACAACACTCATGGGCCAACTATTTACACATGAAGCAAAGTTTACAAAGGCTGGAGATCAATCAAAAGGTAATAACCCCTCTGCACTCTATACTGATAAGAAAGTTAAGGATAAAGGTAAAGGGAAGAAACAGGATGATGAAGGCTCTACCTCTCAAGCTAATTATGCAGGGAGAGGTAGGTCATCTAGAGGAAGAGGCAGAGGAGGTAAGTCAGGTAGGGGGAGACCCTACAACTCATCACCATGCAACATTTGTGGATTGTCCAATCATACCACAGATGAATGCTACAAGAACTACAAAAATCAGAGAGGAAGAGGCTACTCAAGAGGTGGATACTCTCAAGGGAGAGGCAGATTCAACCAACATCAAAGCTACAATGGGTACAACAACCAATACAACAACAACTACAACAACAACCACAATGGTAACTACCAAGGTGGATTCAGAAATAGAAGAGACTACAACAACTACACAGAGGAGCAAGATGACTCCTTATTGATCATGAATATGACCTCCAAGATAGGTACAAATGATGATCATTTATTTTACATTGACTCAGGATGTTCTAACCATGTAGCTGGCAATGTGGCACTACTTTCTGATTTGGAAGAGCCCAAGGGCAAACATCAGGTACAAACAGGTGATGACACTAAACACTCTGTTGTCAAAATTGGAAATGTGAAGACATGTGATGGTAATCAGAACCTATTAAGCAGGGTACTCTATGTACCAACAATAACTAAGAATTTGATGAGTGTTGGTCAGATTGTGGAGAAAGGTTTGCAGGTCAGATTCACACAACATGGAGCATATGTGGAGGATCCAAAACAAGGATTCAGAAGGATAGCCAAAGGGGAGAAATCAGGTAGATTATTTACATTTGAGCTAGAAGATACAAAAAACATTGCTTTATATAATTACAAGGATCAGACACTTTCAGAGTTAGAGATATGGCATAAGAGATTAGGGCACATAGGTGAAAGGACTCTTAAGCAAATGTGCAGGGATCAATGTGTGCTTGGGATACCTAATGTATCCAAGCAACATATGATTTACAAATGTGGATCATGTCAATTTGGTAAGTCTCACAGATTACCCTACTCAAGGAAAGGTTTCATGCATGAAGACTACCTAGACTTGGTACACACAGATGTTTGGGGACCTAGCAAGGACCCTTCCATTTCTGGTTCAAGGTATTATGTGTCCTTCATTGATGACTATAGCAGGTGGACCATTCTATACTTTGTGAAGCATAAGGATGAAGTATTTAATTGTTTCAAGAGGTATCTTGCACTTGTTGAAAATCAAACAGGTAGAAGCTTGAAGAGGCTAAGGTCAGATGGTGGAGGAGAGTACTTCTCCAATGAGTTTGAAGATTTCTTGCAGGAAAGAGGCATCAAAAGGGAAATTACTACAAGGTATTCACCTGAACAAAATGGGGTAGCAGAAAGAAGGAATAGACTTATAGTAGAAACAGCTAGGTCTATGCTTAATGAGAAAAAGTTGCCAAATTACCTATGGGCAGAGAGTGTATCCACTGCCACTTATCTCATCAATAGGTTGCCATCCAAATCACTTGATGGCATGACACCATATGAAGCTTGGCATGGTAAGAGACCCTCTCTGGATCATTGCAAAATCTTTGGTTGTGTAGCATATGTGCATATTCCCTCACAGGTAAGAGGAAAGCTAGATCCTAAGGCTGAAAAATGTATCTTCATTGGTTATGATTTGAACCAAAAGGGATACAGATTCTACAACCCCACAAACAAAGGGTTCAAGGTAAGCAGAGATGTCATATTTGATGAAAATGACTCTTGGTATGAGAATGAATGCAGGAAAGTAAGTCTACCCTATGACATGGAAGAAGATTTTCCAAAGCTTACCAAGGAAGAGCCAACTCAGCAAGAAGATTCAAGCTCAGATGATGATACAATAAACCTTGAAGAGTTCAAGGCTTGGAAGTCAAAAGGGAAGATGAAGATGAAGCAATTAGAGGATAAGCCAGAAACTTCTACTCAAGCAATGAGGAGATCTCAAAGAGAAAAGAAGAAGCCTATCAGATTTGGGTATGACACATCACTTGTAACTAAACATTCTGTATATCTTGCAAAAGACTTGTTGAATGAAGAACCAGGTACCTATGAAGAAGCAATTACTAAACCAGAATGGAGAGAAGCCATGGATGAAGAAATAGAAGCTCTCAAGGAAAGTGACACTTGGGACTTGGTACCCAAGAAGGACTCTATGAAGGTGATAGGATCCAGATGGATCTACAAACTAAAGAAGAATTCAGATGGAACAATAAACAGGTACAAAGCTAGGTTGGTAGCCAAGGGTTTTGCACAAACCCAAGGTATTGATTATGAGGAGACATTTTCTCCTGTGGCCAAGATGCCAACTATCAGAGTATTGGTGAGTGTAGCTGCATCCAAGAATTGGAACATGTACCAATTGGATGTGAAGAATGCATTCTTGAATGGATGGATATCTGAAGAAGTCTACATGTCACAACCACCTGGCTATGAAGATCCAAAAAAGGTACATTATGTTTGTAAATTGAAGAAGGCTCTGTATGGTTTGAAGCAGGCACCTAGAGCATGGAATTACAGATTGACCACCTACCTCCTAGACCAAGGATTTGTGATGAGCAAAGCAGACACTTCTCTATTCATAAAGAGAAGTAGTACAGAGGTAATCTACTTATGTGTTTATGTTGATGACATCATCATTACAGGCAATGATGTCAATGGGATTAGACACATCAAAGGACAGATGATGAAAGAATTCAAGATCAGTGATCTTGGACTATTAAAGTATTTCTTAGGTCTTGAATTGGTCTACACAAATTCAGGTATCTACATCACTCAAAAGAAGTATGTACAGGATATGGTCAAAAAGTTTGGTTTGCAGGATGCTAAGGTATCTACTACTCCAATGGAGGTTAATCAAAAGCTAAGTGCTCATGAAGGAGAAGAAATCAAAGACATCACAGGATACCAAAGTATGGTAGGTAGTTTGAACTATGCTACCTTGACAAGAATTGACATAGCATATGGAGTAAGTGTGCTTAGTCAATTCATGCACAAACCTAGGGTACCTCACCTAGAGGCAGCCAAGAAGATCTTGAAGTATTTGAAGGGAACACAAAGTCATGGTTTGTACTTTCCTTATACATCAGATATTGACATAAAAGTTTACTCAGATGCAGATTGGGCAGGATGCAAGGATGATAGGAGAAGCACCTCAGGATATATTTGCTTTGCAGGAGATAAGCCTATCTCTTGGTCAGCCAAGAAGCAACCTACAGTGGCATTGTCATCCACTGAAGCAGAGTATAGAGGGCTAGCCAATGCAACTCAAGAAGCTATCTGGTTGAAGCTTCTATATACAGAGTTAGGTCTACACACAAGACCACCTATTATCTTTGGAGACAACACTAGCTCTCTTCACCTTGCAGCAAATCCAATTTATCATGCCAGAACTAAAAACATAGAGGTTCATTACCACTATGTGAGGGAGAAATTACTTAGCAAAGAGATTCAATTGACATATGTATCTACTAATATGCAATGTGCAGATTTACTTACAAAGGCATTGGATGGAAACAAGTTATGCAGATTCAAATCTATGATTGGATTGCAGGAAGTAATTGAAGAATGAAGAAGAAGACTTAAGCCAATGTGTTTGGCTTGAGGGGGAGCTGTTGGTGCAAGACAAGCCTACACACATTGGCTTGGAACCTTGCACTCATGGAAGATTAGCTTGGATAAAACTTTATCAAGGGTTCACTTAAAGCAAGGCTCATATGAACATATGCTTATATGTTCTTACTTTTTACCCCTTTGTAAAAGTCTATTTGACTTGGCATTCATTTGTAATCACTTAAAGTCATTCACCTACCTCATTAGTCATGGAAATTTGAATGTTGTAGTGGAGAGAATATCTCCCTACTTTTAGAGGAGAGATTCTAGGGAGCCTTAGTTTGAATTTGAAATTCAAATGTTCTCTCAACTCATATAAAATGAAGAGGAAAAATCTCGCGGTCAGTTCACTCATTTTGGCTCACTCCCCGAGGCATATCTTCATTGTAACTGAGTGTGTGTTAGTGCTACTCCATAGCCTACACCACCACTCCTCAATTAGCTATGCTTGTCAAGCTAATGAGATTGTACAAACACATTAATCAATAGAAGTATACATTCACTATCTCTGATTTTCTCTGAGTCATCATCTTCAAGTCTGTCAACTTCAAAGGAGCATAACTCAAGATCTACTGAACCAAATCAAGAGATCCATAGCTCATTGGAACCAGCTCAAAGTCTACTACAAGCATACAAAATCTCAGAGGATTTCATTCAGCCATTTGGGAGAAATCCGCTTCGAAGTGCACACTGGTCTGTGTCTGCAGAGTTCCTAAAAAGTCGGGGGTGATTATAATTTTGCTAAACTTATTTCTCACTGCATAGTTTATCAATTGAAGTGATTCCACTTGTGATTGGTAGCTTACTAAGGTACTTTAATACTCCCAAAAGGAATTGTTCCAATTTTAAGTGTGCTGGTCACACTGAGTAAAAGTCTGAGCAGGTATCACTACAGGAATAGAAAGTTTTTTCTTGATTCTTGAAGTACCAAGTTATCTGTTTTGGTTTGATCATTACCCAAACCATTTTCAAAGTACATATATGGTTTCTTTGTGTCATTTGGAAGCTAAGCAAGTGTACTAAGCATATCTGAAGAGAAAAGAGGGCAGGTGTGAAGCAGGTTTTGCAGCACCAACTGATTTTCTGAGTGCATCCAACCATCACTCTCAACACAAATGGATAGATGGATAGATGGATAGATGAATAGATGGATAGATATATATATATATAGATAAATAGATAGATAGATAGATAGATAGATAGATAGATAGATAGATAGATAGATAGATAGATAGATAGATAGATAGATAGATAGATAGATAGATAGATAGATAGAGAGAGAGAGAGATAGATAGATAGATAGATATATAGATAGATTGATAGATAGATTGATAGATAGATAGATAGATAGACAGACAAACAGATAGATAGATAGATAGATAGATAGATAGATAGACAGATAGACAGATAGATAGATAGATAGATAGATAGATAGATAGATAGATAGATAGATAGATAGATAGATAGATAGATAGATAGATAGATAGATAGATAGATAGATTGATTGATTGATTGATAGATATATAGATAGATAGATAGATAGATAGATAGATAGATAGATAGATAGATAGATAGATAGATAGATAGATAGATAGATAGATAGATAGATAGATAGATAGATAGATAGATAGATAGATAGATAGATTGATACATAGGTGGATATGTAGACAATTAGACATGTAGATAGGTAGATATATGGATAGATAGATACATAAAAAGATAGATAGATAGATAGATAGATAGATAGATAGATAGATAGATAGATAGATAGATAGATAGATAGATAGATAGATAGATAGATAGACAGATAGACAGACAGATAGATAGATAGATAGATAGATAGATAGATAGATAGATAGATAGATAGATAGATAGATAGATAGATAGATAGATAGATAGATAGATAGATAGATAGATAGATAGATAGATAGATAGATAGATTGATAGATAGATAGATAGATAGATAGATAGATAGATAGATAGATAGATAGATAGATAGATAGATAGATAGATAGATAGATAGATAGATAGATAGATAGACAGACAGACAGACAGACAGACAGATAGATAGATAGATAGATAGATAGATAGATAGGTAGGTAGGTAGATAGATAGATAGATAGATAGATAGATAGATAGATAGATAGATAGATAGATAGATAGATAGATAGATAGATAGATAGATAGATAGATAGATAGATAGATAGATAGATAGATAGATAGATAATAATAGATAGATAGATGGATAGATGGATTGATAGATAGATAGATAGATAGATAGATAGATACATAGATAGATAGATAGATAGATAGATAGATAGATAGATAGATAGATAGATAGATAGATAGATAGATAGATAGATAGATAGATAGATAGATAGATAGATAGATAGATAGATAGATACTCAACAGGAAGTGTCACTTCCATTGCACCAATGCAAGTGGTCACTAGAGCTCAAGCCTTGCATCAGAACCAAAGTTTAGGCCAGGATAAAAGTGATGAGGTTAGTGAAACTGAGATCATAACCAAGAAGAGGACCAGAGCCTAGAGAGATATGTTGATATATTTAAGTAGTGATGTGTGTGAACACACTAGGACTGCCGGGGCACTTTTTTCCCTCTTTAGGAGGTTTTTTTCCCCCGGCTTGTATATACGCCTATTGCCCTAATGGGCTACTTATCTTTGTACATTCTCTAGTAATACATTCAGTATTGTGTGTTTGTGCTCCAAGCTTCTTCTTCTTCCTTGTGCTGTTCGCGTGCTTCCGCAGACGTCTAACTCCAACAATTGGTATCAGAGCGGGTCGTCGCTTCATCTAGGGTGCCGTCGACACTCCTCCGTTTGCAGTTTCAGAATCACACGAATTTTGGTGAGCATACTCAGCGTGTTTCCGAGATCAAAACCGCTTCGCTCTGTGTGCCGAAATCGCGATCTGAGCTCGTTTCGGCCTCCGAACGCACTATCACAGTGCTTGTGTAGGCTATTTCGTCTTTTTGTGCCAAAGGTATATACCAGTTTCTGTTCGCCAGTTTAAGCGTCTCGAAGTTTGCTACAAGTCTAGCAAAACTTGTCTGGGCAGTTCTGTTCAACTTTTTGAGATACAGTCAATTTTCTGCATCAAGGTATTTTAGTCACCGGCCATGGCTGAAAGCAGTGATTATTCCGTATGTTGGCTGTTGAGGATAAGTTGGATGGTACCAACTACCCATTATGGGCTTATATGATGCGACATGTTTTGGTTGCAAAAGAATCGTGGAACATTGTGCAGGGTGTTGAAAGACATCCTGTTACACCTGTAACGACAGGTACTACAAATACATGTGCTGGAGCTGATGAAGATGGTGTCGAAGATGATATTCCGCAGATTCCTGTTCGTGCTGCTGTTTCTGTTGCACCTACTGCAGAGCAAATTCGTTGGGATGGCAAAGATGCCCATGCACATGCATTGATAGCTTTGTCTGTCAAACGTGCCATTATTCCTCATATTCGCTCTTGCAGAACAGCTAGGGATGCTTGGGATACACTTACCACATTGTACCAAGCTAGGAATGAGGCTCGTGTTGCTTACCTCCGAAAACAGTTGGAGAGTGATCACATGAATGAAGGTGATTCTATGGACAGTTTCCTAACGAAGATCAAAGATTTGAAGGAACAGTTGATTTCTGCTGATGAGGTTATACCACATAGCTCACTTGTGTAGACCGTTCTGAATGGTCTTCCTGATTCATATCAGAGTTTTGCTTCTACTCTTCGGTTGATGATGAAAGACAATCCGAATGCCTTATCATTTGAGGAGTTAGTCTCTGTTCTGTTGCAGGAAGATCAGTCCAGGCAGAACAGGTCCATTATGCGTGTTGCAGATCAAGCTTTCCTGGCTAGCCAAAAGGGCAAAGGAAAATGGAGCTCTTCTACTAGTAAGCAGAAATCTGTAAATGCTACACATTCGAAGAACTAGGATAAAGATGAGAAGAAATCAGAAAAGCAGAAATTGTTTTGCAAGTACTGTAAAGGGAATGATCATATCATAAAGAACTGTCCAAAACTGGCTACAAAAGAGGCAAAGAAAAAGGAGGCTGGAATGGTTGTTGTACAAGCTTCTACACCAAAAACAGAGTCTGCTAATCTTGTGCAGGAAGAAGAATGGGTGTTTACTACTGTTTGCAGTTTTGGCCCATCTTCTCATGAGCAGTGCATGTCTGTAGTGGACTCAGATGTTTGGTACTTTGACAGTGGGGTGACCAAACATATTACCTCACAGCGCAGTTTCTTCTCTTCACTCGAGCTTGCCCCTACAGGGAATACTGTCACATGCGCCAACAACTCCTCTTATCCTGTTATGGGAGTTGGTAAGATCATTCTGACTACTGCTGAAGGGAAGGTAGTTCTTTCACCTTGTCAGATGCTTTATTTGTGCCAAGGATAAAAAAGAACCTGTTATCAGTTTCTACATTAGCCAAGATTGGTTTGGTTATGAAATTTGTTGATGACAGGTGTATAGTTCATGATCTATCAAATGGCGATGTGATTATTGCTTCTGGCATTTTATGTCGTGGGCTGTATAAGCTCATAGACTATGAAAGATCTGTTAATGATTCGGCATGTGCAGATCATGATTCTCAGGCTATATCAGATGCAAAGCTTTGGCATGCACACTTTGGTCATCTGAATTTTGCTAGTTTGCTACGCTTGCAGAAATCTGATATGGTGTCTTCTTTGCCCAAGCTTGAGGCACCCAAAAAACATGTATGTGAAGGCTGTATTTTGGGCAAAATGCAGCGTTCCTCCTTTCCAAAAGATGGTTCAGTTCGGGCTACGCAGAAATTGCAGCTTGTACATAGTGATGTCTGTGGTCCTATGCAGACACCCTCTTTTGGAAATTACCTTTACTTCGTGACTTTCATTGATGATTTTTCCAGGCATGCATGGGTATATCCATTGAAGGCAAAGTCTGAAGTGTTCATGTGCTTTAAACAGTTTTTGGTTTTGGCTGAAAATCTGTTAGCATGTAAAATGGGCACCCTCTGTTCTGATCGAGGGGGGGAATATATGTCTTTTGATTTTAATGCATTTCTGGCTGAACGTGGGATAAAACACCAGTGTACAGTGCCGTATACACCTCAACATAATGGAGTTGCTGAACGAAAGAACATGTCACTCATGGAGATGGCGAGGTGCATGGTCAAAAGTCAGGCTTTACCACATAGTTTCTGGCTTGAGGCTGTCATGTGTGCAGCATATGTACTGAACAGGTGTCCCACTAAAGCGTTGCAGTCTATCACTCCATATGAGGCTTGGCATGACCGCAAGCCATCTGTTGCTCATCTGCGTGTTTTTGGTTGTTTGGCATATGCATTAGTGCCTGAACAACATCGCAAAAAATTGGATGATAAGGCAGTAAAATGATTTTTGTTGGGTACAGTTCTGAAAGTAAAGGCTATCGTCTGTATCATCCATAGACTAAACACATTCTGGTTAGCCGTGATGTTGTCTTTGTGGAAGATGCTATTCAGCCATTGCTTTCATGTACTAAGGAGACATCTATTAGCTCCAAAGACATGTATGATACGTTGATGCCTCTTTTTACAGGTGGACAGTCTAGTGCTGGTCCTAATGAGGCAACTTGTCAGCCTTTACAGGTTTCATATGATGATGCAGATCATTCTATTTTTGATGTAGATTTACATGATGCACTTGTTGATGAGAGAGCTGATATTGAGCAGGCAAAAACTATGCCAAAATGGCTGGTGCAGACTTTGCGTGACAGCAAATTAGATGCACCTTTGTCATATCGTACTCGTTCAGGCTCTCATAGTGCCTCCTTTGCATCAGATTGCTATGCTATGGCTGCATCTAGTCTCTGTGATGAGAATGAGCCTGTTTCTTTTGATGAAGCACATAATTCAGAAAATTGGATGGTTGCCATGCAATCTGAATATAATGCTATAATGAAGAATGGTACATGGTCTTTATGTGACTTGCCTCCTGGCAAGAAGGCCATTGGCACTAAGTGGGTATACAAGCTGAAGCGTAAACTTGATGGTACAGTTGACAGGTATAAGGCTAGGCTTGTTGCAAAGGGTTATGCGAAGGAAAGAGGCATTGATTTTGATGAGACCTTTGCACCTACATGCCGTATGACTACTGTTTGGAGCATTTGTGCACTTGCAGCCCATCATGGCTGGAATGTACATCACTTGGACATTAAAACAGCATTTCTGAATGGTGACTTGCATGAAGAATTGTATGTTTTTCAGCCGCGTGGCTTTGTGTAGAAAGGGCATGAAAACCAGGTGTGCAGGTTAAAGAAGGCATTATATGGTTTAAAGCAAGCACCATGTGCTTGGTATGAGAAGATACATGCCTATCTGGTTGCACATGGTTTTGTGAACAGTCCAACTGAAAGCACCTTATATGTTAAGCATGCTAATGATGTGCTTCTGATCATTGTTGTCTATGTTGATGACATGCTGCTCACTGGTCCTATTGAGAAGCATATTGCTGATTTCAAGGCTGATTTGCATGTCTCATTTGAGATGTCTGATTTGGGGCATTTGCATCACTATTTGGGCATTCAGTTTATGCAAGTTGATGGTGGAATGGCTTTGTGTCAAACGAAATATATTGACACATTATTGTAGCGTTTTGGCCTTGAAGACTGTAAGCCTATTGCCACTCGTATGGAGACAGGTTTACGATTGAGTCTTCATGATGTTGGAGATGCATTTGATGCTGTTCTCTATCAACAGGCTGTTGGATGCTTGATTTACTTATGCATTACTTGGCTAGATATTCAGTTTGCTGTCTCACAGATGAGCAGGTTTATGCATTGCCCAAAAGTCACGCATTGGAAGGCGGTTAAGTGCATCTTTCGCTACTTGAGTGGTACTCGGCTACTTGGGTTGTTTTATCCCAAGGGGGGATCACTACCGCCAGATTTGCATGCTTTTTCTGACTTAGATTGGGCTAGTTGCTATGACACTCGTGTGTCCACCAGTGGTTTTTGCTTCATGCTTGGTAGCTCATGTGCCTACTGTGGCCACTTCCAATTGTGAGGTTGAGTATAGGGCAACTTTCACAGCGACTATTGAGTGTGTGTGGCTCAGACGCCTTATGGCTGATTTGGGTGTTGGCCAGTCTTCTGCCACCACCATCTTCACTGACAGTCAGAGCGCATTGGCAGTTGTGAGGAACCCTGTGTTCCATGCTCGCACTAAGCACATTGAGGTGCATTATCACTATGTCAGGGAGAGGTTCTCTGCTGGGGAGATCAGCTTGGCATATGTGCCCACACAGGAGAACATTGCAGACCTTTTCACGAAGGCTCTACCTAGGGAGAAGTTTGAAGCTTTTCGCAAAGCTTTGGGCTTACTTCCTTTTGTGGAGTGATTTCCACATAGCTTGGCACTTCCTTATACATGAGTGCCAGCTCCTTGTTCACCACATCACTCCTAGGGGGGATTTGTTGATATATTTAGGTAGTGATGTGTCTGAACACAGTAGGACCGTCGGAGCACTTTTTTCCCTCTTTAGGAGGTTTTTTTCCCCCGGCTTGTATATACGCCTATTGCCCTAATGGGCTACTTATCTTTGTATATTCTCTAGTAATACATTCAGTATTGTGTGTTTGTGCTCCAAGCTTCTTCTTCTTCCTTGTGCTGTTCGCGTGCTTCCGCAGATGTCTAACTCCAACAAGATAGCCGCGAAAGAATGAAAAGGCAATGGGCAAAGAAGATGAGTGAACTCGATGAAAGCCTAAGAGAAACGAGAGCCAGGATAATTGAACTTACATCTCAAACTCACTCTCACACTACCCCACTACCACCATTCCCATCTCCATCCGATCCACCATCTTCCAACCTGCCTCATACAATCCCACCACCCCCTAGAGTAGGATCAGTCCTAGCAGATCCCACTCTCGAGGACCTTAACATGATGCTTAAAGCATATCAGGCCAGGATCCAAGAAGGGCCAAACGTAACGGATCATGAAAAATGTTACCCTAGAGCCGAACTAGAGCTTGAACAAACTAAAATTTGTGCTAAGATGGTGGAATTGGCTCAAACCATGTTTGAAGGCAGTCGCCTCTTTAACTTCTCTAGTTCAGCTAAGACGCAGTTGCACTTTGATGGACTGCTAGAAAGATTGGAGAGGCTAATTGCACAATCAGAAAAGGAACCCGCCTCTCAAAATAAGGACAAGCCAAGTGAAAGGCTAAGCCTTCCTGCCTAGGAAGCCTATGTGCCTAACTCCACAGAACCAGACACATCTTCTATGAATCGGTACACACCAAAGTTCTTGCGAGAGATTCAAGAAGAGAAATGGGCTAAAGAAAGTGAAGTCCCTCCTCCCATTGAACTTGTGGATGATGCGCATGACCAATTTCCACAAGATATTCCCTCCATTTATGGAGAGTAGGAGAGTGCACAATCTCAAGAGAGATTAGACTTTGAGATTAATTCGTTACATGAATTACCCCACTTCACAGGCCCATGGGAAGCTAAGTCTACTTGTATGAGAGCACCCACGGTTATGGTATGTTACGAAAACTCAGTCATACCTAGGAATACGGAGGTAGTGAAAAACACTAAAGTGCAATGCAACCTCACTTTAGAAGAGCTACTCAAAGTTAGGCCAGAGCTATGGAAACATGTAGCTAAACAAGTGCCTAAAATAGCTAAACCCCGTTCCCAGGTAGGCTCCCATAGAACAGTGCCATAAATTCCTCTAGACAAGATAGGAGATATGAGCGAAGGGGAAGAAGGAAACACCTATCTTCCCATCACCCATCAAGGATACACAACCAAGGCAATTCTAGACTCAGGTGTAGGAGTTGCAATTGCTACCACTTCCCAATGGAAGCGATGGGGCAAACCAGCACTCAGGCCCACGAGGATGAAATTACAGATGTCCGATGGTCACATTGAGAGACCCTTAGGACTGCTTGAAGGAATAACTCTCACTACTTGTGGTGTAGAGTTTGAGCACACATTTGCTATCTGTGACTTTAGCAAGAACCAGGCCTATGAGATGATTTTGGGAAGACCATTTATGCGACAGTTGCAAGTGGTACAGGATTGGGGAACCAATTCTTTGTATTTGCAACACCTAGGTGTTACAACCAAAGTCAATATGAAGGATTACTCTCATAGAGATGTACCGCTTATTCAATGGAATCCCATCCATAGAGCCAAGGATGACACGGAGTCTGTGCACTCCATAGGATCAGGATGCTCATGGATGCATGAAGACACTCACTTATGGATGTGTAAAGTAGCAGTAGAAGAAGAGAAGAGAGAAAAGGCCAGAGAGATAGGTGCAAACGAAACCCAGAGATCAATTCAAGACCCAGCCTACGCACCTGTAGTATTTCCTGATGAAGAATTTGAACCTCATGGCTGGGCAGAAATTTTAGCAACAATGGATGTAGACAAGAGGAACAATGGACACCCCACTGTGATGAGGATGGCTATGACATTTCAGTCTTCTCAATAGAACCAATCATGGGAGATTTGGTTTTAGAAGAATGCGAACCTAGCCCTGATGCATTTGAGGATGCGAGCGACTCCGATCTAGAGTCAATCATTATGGACCCACCTTTTGCATCACATGAAGAATACTTCTATGAAGTAGAATTTCAACCCCAGAGACACGGAGAGCTTACAAATGATGTAAGCTTAGCCACACACGTGACCCCTAAGGATGAAGGAAAGAAAAGAAAGAAGAGAGAAGTCACACCAGAAGAGGAAGAATCTTTGTTTGAGGTCCCTGAAAACTTTAAAAAGTATGAGATAGACGATAGAAGAGTCATGGTAAGGATGCCAAAACATGAGGCGCAATCAGGGGAGGCCTATGATAACAAAGAAACCACCAAGAAAATAGTTGTAGCCATAGAAGAAGGAGAAGAAAGATGCACGTACATAGGCCATGACCTGACGGAAGAAGAAGAGCAAGAGTTGATTGCCTTGCTAAGAGAATACCGAGATGTATTTGCTTGGAGTTACAAGGATTTAAAGGGTGTAGACCCGGACACATGCTCACACACTATCCCCATGACCTCAGATGCTAAACCCTCTAAGCAAAAGCCATACACATACAATGATAATTATGCTGCCAAGATCAAAGAAGAGATAAATCGTCTGGTGGAAGCTGGATTTATTTATGAAATTGAGCACACTGAGTGGGTATCCCCCATTGTAGTGGTGCCCAAGAATAATGGAAAGCTACATGTGTGCATTAACTTGAAGAAGGTTAATGCAGCCACTATTCGGGATAACTATCCGCTTCCTATCACTGAACATCTACTAGAAAGAGTAGTAGGCAAGGAAGTGTACAGCTTCCTTGATGGATTTTCTGGTTACAATCAGGTAGCCATTGCCCCAGAAGACCAGCATAAGATGGCTTTTGCCATAGAGTGGGGCATATTTGCTTTTTGAGTAATGCCATTTGGGCTTACCAATGCTCCTGCAACCTTTCAGAGACTGATGTGCCATGTATTTAAAGAATTCCTGAGGAAGAATTTAGAGGTCTATGTTGATGACCTCTGTGCTCATTCCAACATTAGACAGACACATATACCTGAACTCAGACAAATCTTTGACAAATGTAGAGAATATCAAGTCTGCCTAAACCCAAAAAAGTGTGTTTTCATGGTCAGGCAAGGCAAGATTCTAGGACACATAGTGTCAGAGAATGGCATATCCAGTGATGAAGAGAAAGTAAGAGCCATCGCAGAACTACCTAGGCCAAAGAATGTCAAGGAGGTACAAGCTTTCATGGGGCATTGTGGTTATTAACGACACTTTATACACATGTACGCCATCATTGCCAAGCCTCTATACAGACTTTTGACTAACTTTGAGTGGACTGATGAATGTGAAAACTCCTTCAATGAGCTTAAACGACGATTATGCTCAGCACCAATCTTGACCACTCCAGATTGGAATAAGCCCTTTCATGTTCACATGGATGCATCCAATTATGCTATTGGATGTGTACTCGCGCAACCTACTGGTGAAGGTAATATGGATCTTCCAATTGCCTATGGTAGTAGACAATTGAATGCAGCTGAACAAAATTATACAACCAGTGAAAGAGAAGGATTAGGCATGGTATATGTGGTTAAGAAGTTTAGACACTATTTGCTTGCAAATAAGTTTAAATTTTTTACTGACCATCAAGCATGGAACTAGCTCCCAGGCAGGCACCAGCCCTTAGATTGTGGACATTGAAAGCCTCCCCATTGAGGAAGAGTTGAAGGAAAGACCACTAGCATTGAGAGCTTTACATGCCCTACCTGTTCAGAATCCTCCCTAGGGGCATACATCACTAGTAAGCAAACACTCGCATTGGTTCAGTGATGTGGCAGGACCTCTTGGAGACGACACTTATTTGTGGGAGGTAGAAATAGAGTTCAACGCACGCTAGGGTCGGTATCATTTCTTTACCAGAGAGTTTGAGAGGCTTCAAAATAATGAAGGGTTGAAACCAATATGGAAGAAGGCTGGCCTATATGATTACTTCAAAGCACAGTTACCCAAGCCAGACTTTCTACGATGTTCATACTTGATTAGCACCCTCACTCCCAGTAAAGAGAAAAAGGGCTACATCACCTTCGTACTACCGTCTCTTACACGAGGTAATGAACTGAAGCATTTCAAATTGACGAACAATTTGGTAAGGGAAGCTCTAGATATGAAGGGTATGCACATCCCCACAGAGAAAGAGTCAATGGTCCCAGACAGTATGAAGAACAGGAACCTGACCAAACTGAAGGACATGGTGGCAATGACTCCAACTATTGCCATTCACCTCCGAATGTGCATGCAACATTTTTTGTTCCCTGCTCAAGAGAGATTCACGATGCCATCCAAGAAGATCTGGTTCAGCTATATTTAGCAGACGCCTTTGATTTGACAATCAACATGCCTCATTGGATTATTGTCCAAATACACTTGGCACATCAACGGTGGTATAAGAAGCAAAAGTTAGTACTTTATGGATGTTGTGCTCTCACAAGGATTGTTTACAGATGCTTGGCATATGATGTGCCAATTCAAAGGGCACTTGTTTGGACCAGGGTGTAAGAATTCCAACGTAGACTATCAACTGCTGGGCCTCCATCCAAGAAAATGAGGGGAGCGGTTCAGATGCCCTGTGCACAGGCCCGCGGTGCTACATTGACACCAGAGACAACTCCCCGACTCCCAAGACGAGTGCAACCCTTCACTATCAGATTACCAAGGCATAGCACAGAAGGACCGAATCTAGTGTTTCCACCTATACCCACCGACCTAGAGTTCTCTCATGGCTTCACACTGGAAGATCTAACTGATGAGGAGGTAGCCAGAATAATTAATGCTACTAATTTAGAAGTTGAGGCAGAGCAGGCAAGCGGGCAACAGACAGTCACAGACCAACCCCATCCAGTCCAACCAGAAGTAGTCGAAGTGGATGATGATGAAGAGGAGACTGTAGAAGAGGAGCAAGAGGATGAACAAGAAGGACTGTCCGACGAAGAAGAGCATGAATATGAGCAAGAAGTTGTACAGGAACTTGAAGGAGCCCCTGCTTATACGAAGCAACTGAAAAAGCTGTATGATACCATCAAACGAGTTCAAGAACAACACAAACTGTCCCTGGCAGCAGGAAAAGCCCTCATGAACCAAATCCTTGAAGAGGAAGGGGTGGATGAGCAATACAGAGCAACCCTTGACATGATCGCTGACGCATTAGGGGTACCTGAGATGGTGCATACCGCTCTTGCGCACTCACGAAGATCAGAGAGAAGATACGACAGACGCCCCCCTCGATCAGGGAAACAAATGAATGTATTGGTATCAAAACCACAAGGCACCACATCCACGACCACAAGCATGGCGCAAACCATTCATGACACTGAGGAAGCCCATACCTCAAGTGCACCCCCGTCACCCCCTTTACCACCCCTACCTCCAACTCTACCACCTTCACCTCCCACTACCAGTGTCACCACCATCGTCACCGCCTCAGAGTCCACTTCCCATACCGAAGCACAAACTGTGAGTCAACCCTCACAATCCGCACAACCTATCACCACCCCTATTGTAAATACTAACACTAACACGGTAATTCTAACTGTAGCCGCTAAAATTACCATTCCCCCGATCACGCTCCCTGGCGGTCCATATTCACAACTACACACACCACTTTACACCTTCACAACCATCACTACACTAAAAATTCCCATGTTCACAATAACTCCCACGACTGCATCCACATATGACATCATGGACATATCACCTACTTCCGCACCTCTCCCTCCCCCCATATTTCCACAATCTCCCATTCCCCCACCACCCACTTCACCCTTTTCAAGCACAACATACACACTCCCATTCCCTTTTCCCTACCCCCCTGCATTCAACACCTTTCCCACACCCACTCCTATAAATAATGTATTTAATAATATGTACTAGTGTATGACTCAACTACAACAACATTACTAGCATCTAGATGCCTAGCATACGAGCTTGTTCAAAAATCATGAAACACTACAGGAGAGATTCATTAATTTAGAAAAGGAGAAGAGGCAGTTACAACAACAGTATAGTACATTACAAGCACAACATGATCAGTTAATCGCTAATCCACCCCAGATAGATACTGAAGAAAAACAACTGGCTAAACTTCATATTAGTGATCAACAACAAGACACTAATAAGAAGTCTTTCAAAAATCCTTCTACTAAAGTGAAGTCTATTTACAACAACAGAACGAAGAGAACCTGGAAGCAGCAATGGAGGGTTCACCGCAAGAAATCTACCTAGAGAATTTCAAGGCCATCCCATCGGCAAATATGCAAATCCTATTGGAAACACATGCCGGTCTTCTGGAAGCACACGTTGTCTTAGAAAGAGAGCGGGATGACCTACTAAAGCAACTGGAACCTCAGTAAGATTCACCAAAAGAAGTTACAGCCACAGCAGACACATCTGAAGAAGTTGCAGAACTCAGAGCACAACTAGCAGAACTACAAAATAAAGTTCTTCAATATGAGCGTCAACCCTCTCCCCTCGTGGAGCCGGAACCTGAAGACCTAGTCCCAATTGAAGTTGAGGAAATCTTTGAAGACCCATACGTACCGATGCCTGCACCAGGGGGTAAGCAAACAGAAGAAGGAATGGACACAATTGAGATCGAAGCTCCTGAATGGATGCAGAGGTTAGAGAAGGTGGCTACAACCCACGATGAGAGGGTGGTAGTATAGATACAGTCGATGTCCCGATTGGAAGAAATCGTCATCAAATCCGATTACTTCAGAAACCTCTCCCATCATAGGTGGATTGGCACGTCCGATGATTTGTGTGTTCCATTCTGTGTCTTAATGGCAAATTATAATGCTGAAATTAAGCAGCGCACAACAAAAGAACCAACCTCGGCGACACAGTTTGCACCAGAAGACATCCCTGCAAGTGCCACGCATGGGAATATATTTCAACCTACCTGGAGGATCGGTCTGCTTGAAACATACCCTGAGATGGTACGCACTTGGAATAACATGCCATTATACATCAAGTATAACCCATGCTACTACCCTGTCTTTCGAAGAAGGTCTTGGCCAGAGTACACCAAAACAGTTTTGACGGTTAAGGGATGTGAAAAGTGGCTAAACTATGTGTACTTAGCACCCCCTCATGGCCAACCCATAGTCAACTACATGATTTCAACCATCCGACACTGGGCAGTCAGATTCAAGAATATACCAGATGTCATGGCACAAATGTGCCTCAAAATCTTTGAGCTAATGCTGGTTACATTCAGGACCTTTAAGAATGTCAAGGAACCTCAGCTTTCGGCCCTTGGATTCAATGAAGGAAATCAAGACCTTGTTTAAGATATGAGCACCACACCATCTATCAATGTCATCTATGCATGACATGCTCGTATCAAGTATCTACCAGCCTGCTTCAAGCAAATGTTTGAGGAAATGTTTATCACTGGGTTCTAGGAATATCATTCAGAGATATTCATTCCCAGACCATCTCATTTACTACAGTTATTTGCTGTGGAACATGCTCTACATTCAGAAAAGTTACATATGCCACATCCGAAAGTTCTTGGCCAGTAGACTGGGATGCCCTACTCACTGATTTGGCAAAAGGACTGAGATTATCAGAACATCACTTGGCGACCGATGTCGTGAATTACTATATCCAACGATCCACTCAACAAGGGTCTGTCAGAGACGACAGATGCGAGAGAGGGGGGGGGGTGTTGGCAGCAGTCAAGGTACCCAAGGACTCACAAGACAAGGAAGTCAAAGAAGGGATTCAGAGCGAAGAGAAAGCACAAGCAGACAAAGTAGTCAACGAAGATCTGGCAAGTAGGTCGTCCAAATTCTTCCATGAAGTAATACTTCCTAAATAGTGAATTTAGTCACTCTACATCATCGTAAATACCATTTCAACTTTTTGTAGCTCCATTTTGTGCAAGCCAAGGAGTCCTTGATCTTGAGGAGCATTAGAAGTATCTACCTATCAATTTTCATATTTTTTAGACTCCGTTTGAGCGCTCAAATAGGCCCTAGAACCTAATTTTTAACTAGGCCGGACACTAGGTCTAGACAGGGCGAAAGCTAGTAAAAAACTATAAATAGAGCTAGAGAGCTCATTTTTGAGGTTAGCTTGTAATAGATTTGAACTTGTAAGAGCATTTTGGAAGTAATCTAAGGAACTCCATTATCTTTCTCTTTGTCTTGGCGTGTGTGCGCGTGTGTGTGTATGTGTGTGCATGTTAGTGTGCTTCTCACTCACGCACTTGTGCCATCACCTGTTCGAGGTCTTCATACCATCCTCACGTCTTCTTGGATTGACATTAAAGGAGGTGCTACTCATCACCGAGCTACAATACATATGTACATTAATTTAGAGTTAGCTCACTTATACTTTTGTATGGTGATGAGCTTGTACATATTTGCCTATATATACAAGCAAAAATGTCGAGACAAATATGAGAGAGCATGTCAATAGAGATTAGACACTTTAGAAGTGAGTAAGATCTCTCTCATCACTCAGATGTAAAGTTTTTCTAGAAATGAAGAAAAGTTGCACCCGATATTTCTGAGACTTCTCCTTCTCTGTTGTATCATTTGTGAAATGCTTTTGTACAAGTCTAATTCTATAGGTGTTTGACCTCTATAAAAATTTTCAGCTTGTAATTGTGATCAGGCTGAGAGAATTGAGTGTAGGAACATTTACATGTGTAAATGTAAAGAAGTAAGTTTGCAGGAGGTGCAAAATTTGATACTCATGTTTTGGTCAGTTCTCCTTCCACAGTGTAAAGTTTTGAGCAAGCAAGCACTCATTCTTTAAGTTGGAAGGTAAGCTATCTATGGCTAAAAGCATTTGATTAAAGTGATTCTAGTTTGGGAGAACCAAGCTTTAGAAGTTGCAGGTGTCAAACTCGACTGTAAATAACTATAGTTTTAGAAATAGGTGACTTGTTAAGATCATTTATCAAGATCTAATGATTCTTTTGAAATAATTTAACTTGGAGGAGGTGCACAACTATAGGCCACACCTTGTGCAAAGTGTTATCTAAAACATTACACATTTGATAAGTCAATGAGTGAGTTATGTGCAGCAGACTTTCTGTGTAGTCATCTTCTTCATAGTTTGTTCAAGATTTTGATAGTTGAGTATTGATCCTCCAAATTGGTGAAGATTTAAGTTATTCTTGATATAGAGGTGCTCTAACTTCAAGGATAACTTGTTCTTTTGGAGATTAACACTCTCCATTAGTGGTATCAGGGCAGGAAACATCAAAATTGAAGAAAGGAGGACCTCGACTGCTGCAGTTATAAAGAATTCAACATTTGAAGATACAATAGGTGAAAGCTTGAAAGCAAAGCTTGAAAAGGAGGCCAGAGGATATCAAGGAAGACAAAGGGAACTTCATTCGAAGCAAAGGTACATTTATTTCTTATAAAGGTTGAAGAATTTAATACGCAGGTGACAAAAGGATGGGAGATTCTCTTCAGATAGAGAAATTGGATAGAGAGAACTATTCAGCATGGTCAATGAGGATGGAAGCTCATCTTATGAGCAAAGACTTCATAGGTTATATCACAAGTGAAGAAGAAAAGCCTCAGTTTGGAGATCCTAATGTTCCAACTAGGGATGAATTGTCAGATTTGAAGACTTGGATGAAGAGAGATGATCAAGCTAGGAGTATTATCTATATGGGAGTTAATGACTACTTGCTACCTCAAATTAGAGGTCTTGAAAGTGCAAGTGATATATGAAATGCTTTGGGCATCCTTGTGGGAGTCAAGGAAGGCATCCTTGTGGGCATCCTTGTGGGAAGAGTTTACCACATTCAAGAAGAAGGCCTCTCAATCCATCTGAGATTATGTAACAAGGATGAAAGACATTGCAGATGCATTAGGAGCAGTTGATGAAGATATTGAGGAGGATAAATTGGTAAGGCAAATCCTCACAGGTTTGAGAGGTGATGACAAATGGAATGAAGGGCTTTGGTGTACAGAAAAAGAGGAGGAAGGAGGAGATGGAGGGAGAGAGAAGAGAGAAGAGCGCAGCGGACATGTGTGGGAGCCTCGAAACCCACATAATGATCTCTCTTGAGGCAATGCTCTATATATGATGTATATATATAAATATGGGGGTAAGGTCACATGACCCTTACATCCCCAACAATCTCCCACTTAAGGGTCAATGTGACCATAAGTGGTAACATATACAAAGAATGATGTAGGACTATACAATAATCTACAAGAAGAGTCCGGATCTCTACCCATACCAGATCAGCCTACACCAACTGCCTCGAACAAGGTGTATCCATGCACCTCAAACTGATCTAGACTCATATCAATAAGAGTCGAGCTCACATATGACTGATGCAAGAACTCATGAAGTTCCTGCAAAGCTCCCACTCGCTCTATGCCTGTGTCAATCATCAAACGACTGACAACTCCAAGTGCAAATGCTCCAATAGCAACTGCAATGTCTGGTCTCGAGCATAACAACTCGTACATCAGACTCCCAAATGCTGACGAAACATGTGCTATCCTGGCTAACCTAAGTATGTCGGCCATGCCTATATCCAAGGCATCCAAATCACTATCATCAAGACCAACATGTCCTGATATATCTGTGTCAACATCTGGCATGAGCGAATCCAAGAATGACTGCATAATTGCTGACTCCTCAACCATGCTCGTAATCAAGGATGTATCTAGCTGTGCATCCTGAGAGCTAGTATGCTCTGGCATACACTGTGTATCATAAGAGCTATCATGCTCTACCACACCAAGTGTATCATCATGCTCCACATGAGCTAACTGCACAACATCAACACCAAGGTCAAACTGATAATCAAACTCTAACTGAGTATCATCACAATGCTCTATATGAGCATCTACATCATGCTCTAAAGCATCCAACTGATCATCCGAAGTGTGCTCCATAAGAGCATCCATATGATCAAAACAATCATGCTCTCCATAAGCATCATGATCATCCAAAACATGCTCTACATATGCATCCATATGAGCATCTGAATCCTGCCATACATGTGTATCAAGAATGTCCATAGACCTATCTGTAGGTAGACAAAATGAGACATGACGAGTCTCACATCGCACATAAGGCTGAACTCCCACTGAGACGAGACTGTCTCTCACATGAAGTACTTGCAGTGGATACCTGTGCCCAACCCTGGCACCTCTGACAAGCATAAGCTGTCCCAACTGCAACTGAAAATGATGCTCGCCAAGGAATGCATAACATCTGCTCTCCTGTAACTGACTAACTGAAATCAAGCTCATAGGGAATGAAGGCACATAGCGTACATGTTTGAGCATAAGTGATGCTCCACTAGGTAGCATAAGACATACATCTCCTGCACCCTCAATATCATATGTCGTACCATCAGGCAACTGCACACATCCACGACTCTCACCTGAGAATCGATAAAACCACTCACGATATGGAGTAACATGAAAACTGGCTAATGCATCAAGCAGCCAAGCCATATGTGTGCCATCCAATGAATAAGAGGAATCCAAAGATGAACCATAGGAGAAAGTGATATCACCATCACTGGCATAATCAACTGCCATAGAATCTCCTGAAATCACTACCTAACTTGCATCACGTGCATATCTCTCACATCGTCGTTGCATTCGCCTGAAGCAACGTGGTTGAATATGGCCCTCATGACCACAATGCCAACATCGAAGTCGTCGATGTGATCTATGTCTCACATGAGTCAATGGACTCGCATACATATCATGTAGGCTCTGCCATAATGCACTACTCGTCTCTTCATACATAACAGACTCATATATAGAATCCACAAGCTGTAATCGGATAGTGGAGCTGGCCAATGCATCCATATCCATCCATACATGGTCGGGCATGTCACGAGGCCTCTGTGCATCTCTATGCACATACATGTGTAACCCTGCACGAACCAATGTATGCCACATCTGAGCTTTCCATCTCGGAAAGTCAGTGCCATCAAATCGAGAAGACACCATGCTGGCAATCCAATAGACTAGCAATGTAACAAGAGACTAGAAACAATACTCTATCCTGAATAGGATCACACCGGCATATCCATATGCATAACTCACATCACATATGTCTCACTGGAGAAGAAAACCATGTGAACCACCTGTCACATAACCATGCATCTAGCATGCACATAAAACCATGAGCATAAGCGTGCTCACCAAGTCTCCAAAGTGACCAAGTAGATGTGAAAGAAACCTGGGAAAATTTCGGCAGAGTATCCACTGTAAACTGAGCAATCAAACAAGGTAACCAATAACAAAAGAACAATGAGTAATCTGTCACCACCTGTCACTGATCCAACCAAAGATAATGACAACTACATATGCCAAAAACTGATGGCAATACATGCCAATATAATGGTGATGCACCTCCCACTCAAGAATGAATCCTGTAAGATGATTTAACCTATCACAAATAACCTGTGACCAAGTCCAAATAAATGGAGATAAACAATGATCCAAAGCTATCGCACAAGCTTCAAGATCCACTATAGCTCCTTTCTAGCATAAAAGCCGATGAAATTTCGGTAGCATCTTCTCTGTAAAATGGACTCTAGAACCAAAATAACCATGTGGAAATCACCATCCACATATGCCAAGAATCACACTGGCAAATACATATCAATCAATGACCAAATGCTAATAACGGTGACAAACAAACGTGTAACTGAGGCTCGAATCTGGATTCGTACCTGCAAAGAAAACAAAGATACAAGTACCAAACAAGATCCAATGTCAACTCTCACAAAAGTATGTGCAAGTAACCAAGTTGCATAAGAAAGATATAAACCACAATGCCACTATACATCCATGATCGAACTCATGATGACATAAACCTCAAAAAATGTTGGATGTGATGGCTGGGTACAATCAGAAGATCAAGTTGGTGCTGCTAGACCTGCTTCACACCTGCCCTCTTTTCCCTTCAGATTTGGTTTGGAGACTCCTTGAGCTTCCAAATGACACCAAGAAACTATATATGTACTTTACAAAGTGATTGAGTAATGATCAAATCAAAACAGATAAGTTTGAACCTTCATAAGTCCAAAAACTTGCTATTCCTGTAGTGACACCTGCTCAGTCCTAAGCTCAGTGTGTCCAGTACACTTACAATTGGTCTAATTCCTTCTGGGAGTATTAAATTAACTTAACAAGCTACCATTAGCAAGTTAAATCACTCCAAATGACAAACTATACACTGAGCATGATGTTTAGCAAAATCAGGGACACCCCCGACTTTTTAGGAATCACACAGAAATATACCAGTGATCACTTCGACAGCGATTTCTCCCAATTGGCTGAATAGATTGACTTGAAACTTTGTAGTGTTGTAGAATGCTTTGAGCTGGTTCCAATAAGCCCTGGATCATCAAATTTGGTTCAGTAGATCTTGAGATCTGCTCTGTTGAAGTTGACAGACTTGGAGGTAGTTACTCAGAGAAAACACAGAGTAAAAACTATGAGTATATGTATTGATACTATCAAATGTACATTCTCATTGGCATGTAGAATGATGCCCAATGGTACTCAGAGGTGTAGGCTAGGTAGTAGCTCTCACACTCTCACAAATATGCTTGGATTAGCCTCGGGAAGAGTGTAATTAAACCTGCGACTTTTACATTGACTTTTATAGATGTTTTGAAGGAATTTGAATTTCAAAATTCAAATGTAGGCTCCCTCAAATCTCTCAACTAATCTCATGGAGATATTCTCTCCATTCATACCTTTCAAATTCCACGACTTTTGAAGGTAGGTACAATTACAAGAAGTCACTTTGACCTTTACATAAAGTAATAAGTAACTAAGCATAGGCATGTGTTCCTATGCTCTTTCTTGAAATGAAGTAATCCAAACTTTTGCAATAAACTTCAATGTTGATATCCAAAGCTAAGTGATCTTTGTGCAATCTTCATGTTGAGTCTTCAAGGCACAAAACAAGTCCAAGTGTTAAGGCTTGTTTGCACCAACAGCTCCCCCTCAAGCCAAACACTTGCTTGAGTCTTCATTTTTAGTCTTCAATAATATCCTGTAATCCAATCATGGATTTAAACCTGCATAACTTGCTCCCATCCAAAGCTTTTGTAAGCAAATCTGCACATTGAATATTAGTGGATACATATGACAATTGGATTTCTTTGCTAAGTAGTTTCTCCCTCACATAGTGGTAATGAACCTCTATGTGTTTTGTCCTAGCATGATACACAGGATTAGCAGCTAAATGAAGTGAACTTGTGTTATCACCAAATATGATAGGTGGCCTTGTGTATAGGCCCAATTCTGAATAGAGTAACTTTAACCATATTGATTCTTGAGTGGCATTGGCTAGCCCTCTGTACTCTGCCTCAGTAGATGATAGAGCCACTGTGGGTTGTTTCTTGGATGACCAAGAAATTGGTTTATCACCTGCAAAGCATATGTAACCAGATGTACTCCTCCTGTCATCCTTGCAACCTGCCCAATCTGCATCTGAGTATACCTTGATATCAATGTCTGATGAATATGGATAATACAAACCATGATTTTGTGTTCCCTTTAGGTACTTTACTATCTTCTTGGCTGCCTCCAAATGTGGTACTCTTGGCTTATGCATAAATTGGCTAAGTACACTAACACCATATGAGATATCAATCCTAGTTAAGGTAGCATAATTAAGACTACCTACCAAACTTTGGTAACCTGTAATATCCTTGAGTTCTTCTCCTTCATGTGCACTGAGTTTGTGGTTGACCTCCATAGGAATGTTTGAGATTTTAGCTTCCTGCAAGTTAAACTTCTTGACCATGTCCTGAATGTACTTCTTCTGAGTAATGAATATACCTGAATTTGTGTAGACCAATTCAAGTCCTAGGAAGTACTTCAATAATCCAAGATCATTGATCTTGAATTCCTTCATCATTTGACCTTTGATGTGTCTAATTCCTTGAACATCATTTCCTGTAATAATGATGTCATCAACATAGACACACAAGTATATTACCTCTGAATTGTTCTTCTTTATAAACAATGAAGTATCTGCTTTACTCATCACAAATCCTTGATCCAAGAGATAGGTTGTCAACCTATAGTTCCATGCTCTAGGTGCCTGCTTCAATCCATACAGAGCTTTCTTCAATTTGCAAACATGATTTACCTTATTGGGATCTTCATAGCCAGGTGGTTGTGACATGTAGACCTCTTCAGATATCCATCCATTCAAGAATGCATTCTTCACATCCAATTGGTACATGTTCCAATTTTTGGATGCAGCTACACTCACCATAATTCTGATAGTTGGCATCTTTGCCACAGGAGAAAATGTCTCCTCATAATCAATGCCTTGGGTTTGTGCAAAACCCTTGGCTACCAACCTAGCTTTGTACCTGCTTATTGTACCATCTGAGTTCCTTTTGAGTTTGTAGATCCATCTGGATCCTATGACCTTCATGGAGTCCTTCTTGGGTACCAAGTCCCAAGTATCACTCTCCTTGAGAGCCTCCATTTCTTCATCCATTGCTTCCTTCCATTCTGGTTTAGTAATAGCTTCCTCAAATGTACCTGGTTCTTCACTTAAGATATCCTTTGCAAGATATACAGAGTGCTTGGTTACAAGTGAAGTATCATATCCATACCTAATAGGTTTCTTCTTTTCCCTTGAAGATCTCCTCATAGCTTGAGTTGAGGATTCTGGATTGTCTTCAAGTTGCTTCATCTTCATCTTCCCTTTGGATTTCCAAGCTTTGAATTCTTCAATGTTGATGGTGTCTTCATCATCTGAACTTGTATCCTCATTCTGAGTTGGTTCTTGTCTGACAAGCTTTGGAAAGTCTTCTTCCATATCATAAGGTAAACTCACTTTCCTGCACTCATTATCATACCATGAATCATTTTCATCAAAGATGACATCTCTGCTTACCTTGAAGCCTTTGTTTGAGGGGTTATAGAACCTGTATCCTTTCTGATTCAAATCATAACCAATAAAGATACACTTTTCAGCCTTAGGGTCTAGCTTTCCCCTTACCTGTGAGGGAATATGCACATATGCAACACACCCAAAAATCTTGCAATGATCTAGAGAAGGTCTCTTACCATGCCAAGCCTCATAGGGTGTCATTCCATCAAGTGTCTTTGATGGCAACCTGTTGATCAAGTATGTGGCAGTAGATACACTCTCTGCCCAAAGATAATTTGGTAGTTTCTTCTCATTAAGCATAGACCTAGCTGTCTCCACAATGAGTCTATTTCTTCTTTCAGCTGCCCCATTTTGTTCAGGTGAGTACCTTGTGGTAATCTCCCTCTTGATGCCTCTTTCCTGCAAGAAGTCTTCAAAGTCATTGGAGAAGTATTCTCCACCACCATCAGACCTTAACCTCTTCAAATGTCTACCTGTTTGATTCTCTACTAATGCAAGATACCTTTTGAAGCAATTAAATACTTCATCTTTATGTTTCATGAAGTACAAGACAGTCCATCTGCTATAATCATCTATAAAAGATACATAGTACCTTGATCCAGATATGGATGGCTCCTTGCTTGGTCCCCACACATCTGTATGCACCAATTCCAAGTAGTCTTCATGCATAAATCCTTTCTTGGTATATGGCAACCTGTGTGACTTACCAAATTGACAAGCCCCACACTTGTATATCATGTGTTGCTTGGATACATTAGGTATCCCAAGCACACATTGATCTCTGCTCATCTGCTTTATGGTTCTCTCTCCAATGTGACCCAATCTCTTGTGCCACATCTCCAATTCTGATAGGGTTTGGTCCCTATAGTTGTACAAGGCAATATTTTTAGTATCCTCAAGTTCAAAGGTAAATAGTCTACCTGACTTCTCTCCCTTGGCTATCCTTCTGAATCCATGTCTTGGATCCTCCACAAATGCACCATGTTGAGTGAACCTGACCTGTAGACCTTTTTCAACAATCTGACCTACACTCATCAGATTCTTGGTGATTGTTGGAACATACAATACTCTGCTTAGCAAATTCTGATTACCATCACTTGTTTTGACATTACCTACTTTAACCACTGAGTGTTTAGTGTCATCACCTGTCTGCACTTGGTGCTTGCCTTTAGGTTCTTCCAAATCAGAGAGTAAGGCAACATTCCCAGCTACATGGTTAGAGCAACCTGAATCAATATAGAACAAATGATCATCATTGATACCTGATTTAGATGTCATGTTCATAATCAACAAGGAATCATCTTGATCCTCTGCATAATTGTTGTAATCCTTTCTGTTCCTGTATCCTCCTTGATAATTGCCATTGTGATTGTAACTATTGTTGTAGTTGTTGTTGTAATTATTGTTGTAGCCATGGTAGCCTTGAGATTGATTGAACCTGCCTCTGCCTTGGGAGTATCCTCCTCTTTGGTGACCTCTTCCTCTTTGGTTCTTGTAGTTTTTGTAGCATTCATCTGTAGTATGATTAGACAAGCCACAAATATTGCATGGAGATTGATTATAGGGTCTCCCCCTACCTGACTTACCTCCTCTGCCCCTACCTCTAGATGATCTACCTCTCCCTGCATAGTTTGCTTGGGAGGTGGATCCTTCATCATCAACCTTCTTGCTTTTACCCTTATCTTTAGACTTCTTATCTGTATATAGGGCAGAGGGATTGTTACCTTTTGATTGCTCTCCATTCTTTGTGATCTTGGCTTCATGTGTAAAGAGTTGTCCAATCAGAGTTGTTAGATCAGGTGCTTGAATGTCCATGTACAAGTCCATTGCAGTGGTAAAGCTCTCCCACTTGTCATCTGCTTTGAGTCCATTGATCACTTGTCTAACAATTTGCTCTTCTTCAATCTCTTCTCCAACACTTGCAAGTTGATCTGCTATATCTTTGACTTTGGTGACAAAATCTGAAACACATTGTTTTGATTGTTTCCTAAGAGTTGTAAACTCAATCCATAGCTGATTCTTTCTGGCCCTTGTGCTTGATGAGAAGTATGTTGACAAGGTCTCCCAAGTCTCTTGGGAAGTCTTACAGTTCCTAACATGAGGTAGAAGGAAATCAGAGATAGAGTTTAGAAGATATGACCTTGCTAAAGCATCTTTAGCACACCATTGATTAAGTCTCTCATGCTCATCCTTTGTAGGTAGGCCTCTGGTTTTGAATGAGGGCAACTCCTCATCTCCTGATATGTATCCATACAAGCTTCTCCCTTGTAGATAAGTCTTCATTCTTAATGACCATGCCTGGTAGTTATTCCTATCCAATTTGTCAATAAAGGAAGGGAAACCATCACCCATGATTACCTTGTTTGCTCTGATACCACTGTTGGATGTGATGGCTGGGTACAATCAGAAGATCAAGTTGGTGCTGCTAGACCTGCTTCACACCTGCCCTCTTTTCCCTTCAGATTTGGTTTGGAGACTCCTTGAGCTTCCAAATGACACCAAGAAACTATATATGTACTTTACAAAGTGATTGAGTAATGATCAAATCAAAACAGATAAGTTTGAACCTTCATAAGTCCAAAAACTTGCTATTCCTGTAGTGACACCTGCTCAGTCCTAAGCTCAGTGTGTCCAGTACACTTACAATTGGTCTAATTCCTTCTGGGAGTATTAAATTAACTTAACAAGCTACCATTAGCAAGTTAAATCACTCCAAATGACAAACTATACACTGAGCATGATGTTTAGCAAAATCAGGGACACCCCCGACTTTTTAGGAATCACACAGAAATATACCAGTGATCACTTCGACAGCGATTTCTCCCAATTGGCTGAATAGATTGACTTGAAACTTTGTAGTGTTGTAGAATGCTTTGAGCTGGTTCCAATGAGCCCTGGATCATCAAATTTGGTTCAGTAGATCTTGAGATATGCTCTGTTGAAGTTGACAGACTTGGAGGTAGTTACTCAGAGAAAACACAGAGTAAAAACTATGAGTATATGTATTGATACTATCAAATGTACATTCCCATTGGCATGTAGAATGATGCCCAATGGTACTCAGAGGTGTAGGCTAGGTAGTAGCTCTCACACTCTCACAAATATGCTTGGATTAGCCTCGGGAAGAGTGTAATTAAACCCGCGACTTTTACATTGACTTTTATAGATGTTTTGAAGGAATTTGAATTTCAAAATTCAAATGTAGGCTCCCTCAAATCTCTCAACTAATCTCATGGAGATATTCTCTCCATTCATACCTTTCAAATTCCACGACTTTTGAAGGTAGGTACAATTACAAGAAGTCACTTTGACCTTTACATAAAGTAATAAGTAACTAAGCATAGGCATGTGTTCCTATGCTCTTTCTTGAAATGAAGTAATCCAAACTTTTGCAATAAACTTCAATGTTGATATCCAAAGCTAAGTGATCTTTGTGCAATCTTCATGTTGAGTCTTCAAGGCACAAAACAAGTCCAAGTGTTAAGGCTTGTTTGCACCAACAAAAAAGGGTATACCACAATGTCATCTTACATGCCAAACGCGTGACAACATCATGCTCTACTCTCATATGGAGGAGCTACCACAGTGATCATACATGTACAATGCTTTGAAGCTCTGAAAATAAGAGCTTGCACACCAAAAATTCTCTCTCGAAGAAGTTCCAAAGCCAATTCAACCTCCAAGTGCAATTAGTGAAGATGTGCTGCTCTGTGTTTTGCTTTTTCAGAGGTGATAACCTCTGAATCTGAACTTTTGGTCTTCAGAAAACTTCAAGATCTGAGTCTTGGCTACGTAACGAGATAAAGAACACCTCAATCGGAGGTGTGTAGCTCAAGATATGTTCAAAACAAGCACCTATTGTCAATTTCACTTTCACTTGCAACAGTACTGCTCTGTATTTTGCAGTTTCGGTGACCTTGCACTGAGAATCTGAATCTGAGTTCTTCTACAAAGTTGTAGCTATCTTTTCAAGCTACAAGCAGCAAGTTGAATCATTGCATTCCGAGCTGTAGAACTCAAGTTATGACCAAAAAACCGATCTGCTGTCCTATTCAATGTAGATTCGCCTTCTACAATTCTCTGCGTTTTTCGAATTTTCAGCACTTCAGAAGTTCGAACCAGTTTCTGCGCCCTTCTGAGAAGTTGTAGCTCTCTGTGTTAGCTACGCACAGAACTTTAAGACGCATCAATATGAGTTTCTTAGTTCAAGTTACAGTCAAAATACTGAACTGCTGTCAAGAGATGCCGACCTGCACTTCTACTCCTTCTGACCTAAGCTTCCATTGAAGCTTCTTGCACACCAGCCTTCAGCATGCTCTGATACCAATGAAGGGCTTTGGTGTACAGAACAAGAGGAGGAAGGAGGAGATGGAGGGAGAGAGAAGAGAGAAGAGAGAAGAGATGCGCGGACATGCGTGGGAGCCTCGAAACCCACATAATGATCTCTCTTGAGGCAATGCTCTATATATGATGTATATATATAAATATGGGGGTAAGGTCACATGACCCTTACATCCCCAACATGGAAGCCATTCATTTTGTCTACTCAGTTATCACTAGATCATTTTACTCCTGATTTAAATCAGTTGCTAGGACACATGCTAACCTTTGAGCAGGATGTCAAAGGTGAAGGTGATAAAAGTGCAGGTCAAGCAATGTATTCAAAGGATAAGAAGAAGAACATAAAAGGGAAGCAACAAGCAAATGAAGATGAAGGTACAACTAGCCAAGATAACTTCCTAAAAGGAAGAGGAGGTGGCAAAGGTAGAGGAAGAGGCAGAAGTAATAAAGATGGAGTCAAAGCTTGTTGGATTTGTGTTAAGACAAATCACTTAGCTCATGATTGTTGGCATAATACTCAAAATAATGGTGGATATAATGAGAACTTTAATTCAAGAGGAAGAGGTGGCAGAAATCAAAGAGGTAATTTAAGAGGTAGAGGTAGTAGAGGTTACTTTGGAAAAAATGCAGGTAGAGGATTCCAAAGTCAACAATACAACAATACCTACTACAATTATGCTTCAGATCAGAAGGAGGATTCAACATTGATAATGAATGCAACTTGTGAAAGGCAAAGTGAAGACCAAAGAGTTTTATACATTGACTCAGGGTGTAGCAATCACCTGAGTGGCAACATAGCTTTGATGACTATTAATCATGTAGTTCAAACAGGTGACAATACAAAGCACAATGTGAAGTCAATTGGATCAATGAAGGCCAAGGATGGGAGTACTCTCTTGAGTAAGGTTTTGTATGTTCCTACAATTCCAAAGAATCTGATAAGTGTAGGATAAATTGTTGAAAAAGGTTATGAATTCAGGTTCACTAATGAAGGAGTTTTTGTGGAAGACCCTAGCACTGGGTATAAACAAATTGTTTCAGGGAAGAAAGAAGGAAGATTGTTCACATTGAAAGGTAACAAAAGGCTTGGACATTTCAATGAAAGAGGTATTAAAGATATGTTTAACAATGGTTCATTGCTTGGATTGCCTAATGTTGCAGGTCAACATATGACATACAGATGTGAGGCATGTCAACTAGGTAAGGCTCATAAGCAATCTTATTCCAAGCATGGTTTTATGTATTCAGAGAAGCTTGAATTGGTACACACAGATGTGTGGGGACCATCAAAGGATTTCAGTATCAATGGTTCAAGGTATTATGTGATTTATGTTGATGATGCTACCAGATGGATCACTATCTATGTGATCAAAGATAAGTCAGAGGTATTCAATACATTCAAACATTATCATGTGTATGCAGAGAGAATTACAGGTCAAAAATTGAAGAGACTAAGGTAAGATGGAGGGGGAGAGTATTTCTCTAATGAGTTTAGTGATTACTTGTGGAATGCAAGTATAAAAAGGGAAATTACTTGCAGGTACTCTCCTCAACAAAATGGTGTAGCAGAAAGGAGGAATAGAACTCTTGTTGAGTTTGCAAGATCCATGATGAAAGAGAAAAATTGCCCAAATTATTTCTGGGCTCAGGCTGTAAATACAACCACATATTTGGTCAATAGATTACCATGTAAAGCTTTGCAGGGTATGACACCACATGAGGCATGGTGGGGTGAGAGACCTACTCTAGATCATTGCCAAGTATTTGGATGTTTGGCATATGCATATGTGCCATCTCAATTAAGGCACAAATTGGAACCTAAAGCTTAAAAGTATGTGTTCATTGGATATGATGATAAGCAGATGGGATATAGGTTGTGGAGTCCATCCACAAAACAATTCCTTGTATCAAAGGATGTTACATTTGATGAGCAAGGTCTTTGGTATGCAGGTACAATCAACATTTATGCAGGTGATGAAGAAATTGTGAATCAAAAGAAAGGTAAATCTAAGGTTTAGATATTTGATGAAGAGGAGAACAATGAAGTACAGGTTGAAGTTGAAGAAGAGCCAAGGTTTGATCCAGAATGTGATGAACCAGAAACCTCAAGAAGTGGAGAACTCGAAAGGTCATCAAGACACAAGTGGCAACCTACAAGGTATAGCTATGACACTTCTTTTTTAGCTACCAAAGATTATGCTTATATGATAAAGGCAGATGAAGACCCTTCTACATATGAAGAGGCAAAAGCTAAGGAAAATTGGGAGAAAGCTATGCAAGATGAGTATGATGCATTGATGGAAAATGAAACATGGGATTTGGTTCCTAAACCAAATAGTCAGAAGATCATTGGATGCAAATGGGTCTACAAGACAAAGAGGTTTGCAGATGGAAGTGTGTCTAGGTATAAAGCTAGACTTGTTGTGAAAGGGTTTGCTCAGACATATGGTATAGATTATGATGAGACTTATAGTCATGTGGCAAAGATGACAACCATCAGGACACTCATAGCCATTATTGCATGTAAAGGTTAGAAATTATGTCAATTAGATGTGAAGAATGTTTTTTTAAATGGTTACATTTCAGATGATGTTTTCATGGAGCAACCACAAGGATTCAGAAATGAATGGTATCCAGATCATGTATATAAGCTCAAGAGAGCTTTGTATGGTTTGAAGCAGGCCCCAAGGGCATGGAATTATAGACTTGTGAAGTTCTTGAAAGAACTTGGTTTTCAAGTATCTAAAGCAGATAGTAGCTTGCTTGTCAAAGCAAGTGATGATGGGTTCATTTACATGTGCATATATGTTGATGACATAATTCTTACAAGTACAAATGAGAAAGGAATTCAAAGCCTAAGAAGCAAATGGAGAAAGAGTTCAAGATTAGTTACTTGGCAGACTTGTCATATTTCTTGGGCATGGAGATCTCATACAGTCAACATGGAGTGTATGTAACTCAAGAAAGCTATTTGAAAAACTTGTTGGTCAAGTTTAAAATGGATGATTGCAGGGTAGCACCTACTCCAATGGAGGTGAATCACAAATTGAGCAGATATGGAGGAGAAGAATTCAAGGACATGAAGCTATATCAAAGTTTGGTTGGTAGTATGATCTATGCTACATTAACTAGGCCTGACTTGTCATATGCAGTTGGAGTATTATCTCAATTCATGCATTGTCCTAGGAAAGAACATTGGATTGCAGGACAACGAGTGTTGAGGTATATTAAGGGTACACTCAAAGAAGGTTTGTATTATGGTTTTACATCAGATACAAACATCAAGATATATAGTGATACAGATTGGGCACGTAATCCTGATGATAGGAGATCAACTTATGGATACTTGTGTAATGTGGGAGATAAGTTAATTTCATGGTGTTCAAAGAAGCAACACACAGTTGCTTTATCATCCATAGAGGCTGAGTACAAAGGTATGGTTGAAGCTGCAAAGGAACTAATATGGCTTAAGAGTCTTATGAAGAGTTTTGACATGATCCAGAGTGCACCCACTATTCATGGAGATAACATGAGTTCATTGTATTTAGCTGATAATCCTATTTTTCATGCCAGGAATAAACACATTGAGATTAAGTATCATTTTCTAAGAGAGAAGGTGATGGATAAAGAGATTGAAGTTATACATACTTCAACAAAAGATCAGATAGTTGATATGCTAACCAAAAGCTTGGATGGACCAAAGCTACAAAGATTCAAAGACATGGCAAGTATAAAGAAGATAGAGAAAACCTCAATTGATGATTGAGGGTGAGTTGTTGCTGCAAGGCAATCAACAATTGAAGTTTTGATGAATTTTTGAAGTCAAGGATTGAAGAAAAGATCAAGTCATGAAGCATGAAGAAAGTATATGTCCAGAGGATGAAGATATGTATACATATGTACATTAACTTAGAGTTAGCTCACTTATACTTTTGTATATTTATGAGCTTGTACATATTTGTCTATATATACAAGGAAAAATGATGGGGCA
>CM035412.1:90742938-90800096 GCA_020310875.1 Ceratopteris richardii | reverse complement strand
TGTATGTATATGTATGTATGTGTGTGTGTGTGTGTATGTGCACACACACATATATGCATACATACCTACATGTACATAGATTCTTACATGCTTGCTTGGTTACTTGCTTTACAGCTTGCTTGACTGAGCTCTGTAAATAGTGCATCTCAGGGTGCACCTGTTGATTGTGTATACTTGCTGTGTACTTTCTCTGTGGATTAGCCAACTATAGCCCCTATGAACAGCAGCAGATCAGTCTATTATTTCAGTGTCTTCTTCGGGCAGTTTGATGTACCAGTATCATTTCTGTTTGTCAACAGATTCACATTCAGTGTTAGATGGAGAAGGAGATTAGAACGAGAAGGAAGATTAAAGGTTTTACAGCTATTTTATCAGTAGATATTTCTGTTTGGTTTCTAGTCATGTACTTCTTATCAGATCAGCTCGGATGTTGAGATGTAAATATATTCACTTAGCCAGTTACGTATGTATGAAGGGCGTTTAGTGATATACTTCTTATCAGATTAGCTTGGAAATCTTTTGATGTACATATATTCATTCAGCTTGGTAATGTTTGTATTTATTCATATGTAATAAGGTCTTGAATAAGCTCTTACAGTCTTTCTAAGCTTTTAATTAATGTTCCTTGGGCATGTTTCATGTCTTTTCTGTTGTATTTTTAGTAATGTGCTCCTGTTACAGTCCTTTTGTGTCCCTTACATGTTTGATCGTTACAGGCAAATGCATTCCTGTAACTCGTGGGGCAGGAATCTATCAACCTCATATGTATGAAGCTTTGGAGCGGCTAAATGAGGGAGACTGGGTAAGTTCATATGATGTATGTTATTTTTCTTGCGTATCCATGAGATAAGGAGGTATTAATAAAATTACTGATGGTTGATCTGACTTGTTGACTGATATGTTGACTATGTTTTAAGGACTTGGTACTCATGGACAGACAATACTACTGATCTTTTCTTTTCGTCTGGAGAGTCAATTGAGTGGATCATAGGTTATTTGAAATGATTTTCTTTTTCTTAATTGCTTCTATATGCAATGTAATATTCAAACATCAATACACAGACATTATTGTATATTTTAATATCATTATTACTGTTATGATGATTCAAGTTGAGTATTGAACTGGATGCGCGTGCACATGCGCACACACTTGTCACACACACATTAAACAAAAAGAGAATTTATCTGAAAGAGTTTTTTGTGTTTCCAGTTACACACTTTTCCTGAAGGGAAAATCTCACAAGAGAATGTTCCAATGCGTCGTCTCAAGTGGGGAGTTGCAAGCTTGATCGCCAGAACATTAGTTCCTCCCATCGTTTTACCAATTTGCCATAGTGGTTTTGAGAAAGTAAGTTTAGCATAAACTTGAGATTTGCATTCAGTACGCATTCTGACAGTTGAGCCATCTTTTATCTATGATCAACTTTTGTTTGCCTAAATTCTGGGATCACTTCATTTCTTAAAGCAAAAGCATTGCTTGGTGTCTTTTTGTCTGTTTATTGGACTGATTCCATGGTCTGTCTGTATTAACTCTGTCCCTTTTATATGTCTATAGATTTTCTATTGTATTTGACTTTTGAAAAGGGGCCAACTTATGTTTTAATATGTGCGATATCTACATGCTTGTGAAGTTATAGACAACTTCAAGAGGGAAGATCAATGGTGACTTCTTTTCTTTTACTGGGTGTAGGCATATTTTTTCAAATTTTTCAGCCTTATTGATTGGCTGAGCTATCATGGGAATATAATATAGGTTTGACAGATGAGCGGGTTTACATAATTTGAGTTAGATTCGGAATTGAAAACTTTTATAGCTTGTTGAGTTTTTTGACGAGTAGGTTAAGAGATTTATGAAGATAATGCTTCTCTCTTGATGTCATGCTTTCCAACCTCTGGCAAAACTGCGACAGTTTCTTTCTCTAACAGAGAGAGAGATTACTAGACTCATTAGCCAGATTTAATCCAGCTAGAAACCAAGGGGACATAAATAGGTCCTAGTAAGGAGTTGGGCACAAAGATGACTTTTACAGAAAGCACTTTTCCAACTTATAATGGATGGCTTTGTAGTCAGGTCCAGGTAAATTGATTCACATTTATCATACGGGGTATGGAGTGCTATTGGCCAGATATGCATATCCTAACATCAGGGTGAAGTTGAGACTGGCAGATAGAGGGGCCTGCCACCCAACTGAGGCCAGGATATATGTTGCGTATGCCATAGCCTTTAGGGAGGGCTTTGGACCACAATCTAGAGTTATGAGATATCAGGATCAGAGATGCTTGTCTTTGTTCTTCTTTCAGCTGAGAAGACATAAGGATAGCCTGTTCGGGCAGTCAGTATTGTTGGAGGAGATAGTGGATAATCACAAGAGATGAGTTGGTGTAGCTAAAACCTGCTTCACCTGCTATAAGTGATGGCTGGAGAGTGTTCTGGGCCTCTTTAGCTAGCTAATAAGCATAAATGATCACATATGTTGCTTGGAAGATGATGCACAAATGATAGGATCAAAACAGATAGGTAGGCATATGATCCAATGTACAAAACTTGCTATTTCTGTTGAGACACCTACTCAGAGTTTTGCACAATTCCCTCAGTACAGCAGCAATTAATAAAATTCCTTTTGGGGAAGTTCAATTAACTTAACAAGCTACCAATCATGAGTGAAATCATCTAAAATGACAGACTAAATGCAGAGAAATATGTTTAGCAAATCAAGTTTGCATCCCGACTTTTACGGGCCTTGATAGTCACGGACCAGTGAGCAATGTTTGATTAATATCTGATGATCGAGTGAACCATTATAAATGAAACTTTGTTCGATTAAAGCAGACAGTATACTGAAGATGTCATGCTTTAAATCACACAAAATGATGCACTATACAGTGAGAACTAGCTCAGACAACTTCACTGTTCTAATGAAGTGTGACAGAGATATTAGAGTAGGAAGTAATGAACATGTATGGATTAAATCATGTAAAATTAGAATGTCATTGACAATAAGTCATTGCTCAATGAGTGTGGAGAGAGTGAGCTATGAGGTGAGCTCCTGTTCTTCTCAATGAAAGTACACAGATATGATATCTGAACCTCGAGATACACGCGGGCTTTTCATGTCCTCTTTTATAGTTTTTGTTTGAGCCCAAGATTTGAATCCAAATTCAAATCTCTACCAATAATGTGCATCCTAAAGTATAGGATTTATTCTCTCTTGACTCAACTACCAAAACTCACGAGATTATATGCTTCCTAACTCCTCGTGGGTTTAATAACCTTTTACAACTGTAATTTTAGAAGCAAAGTTACAAGAGGTTGTGCATATGAAGCTTTCCAAGTATAATGCTAATACATCAAGCTAATGTGAAGTGATCAAGTGTGTAGGCTTGGGCTTGATTCTACCAACAACTCCCCCTCAAGCCTAACATGCTTGATCTTCATTGCTCCTTGATCTCTTGCAGCCCAATCATCAATTTGAACTTGTTCATCTTTGTTCCATCCAATGCTTTGGTGAGTAAATCTGCACATTGCAAATGAGTTGATACATAGGATAATTGAATATCCTTGCTAAGGAATTTCTCTTTGACATAATGATAGTGCACTTCAATGTGCTTAGTCTTGGCATGATACACAGAATTAGAAGCCAAATGAAGTGAGTTAGTGTTATCTCCAAAGATAATTGGAGTGTAGGAATGTATCTCTAAATATGCATACAATTGCTTAAGCCACATAGCTTCCTGAGTTGCATTTGCCAAACCTCTATATTCTGCTTCTGTGGAAGATAAGGCCACAGTTGGTTGCTTCTTGGATGAACAAGATATGAGTTTTGAACCTGCAAAAGATAGGTACCCTGAAGTGCTTCTCCTATCATCCTTGGAGCCAGTCCAACTGCATCAGAATATAACTTTATATCTATGTCAGAAGTAAAGGGGTAAAAGAATCCCTCATTCATTGTTCCCTTAAGATACTTGAGCATCCTTTTTGCAGCTTCCGTTTGTGGCTTCCTTGGTACATGCATGAATTGACTTAATGTACTCACAGCATATGCAATATCTACTCTTGTCAAAGTAGCATAATTAATACTACCCACAAGTTGTTGATAACCTGTAACATCTTCAAGTAGTTCACTTTCATGTGGATTTAGCTTATGATTGATCTCCATAGGAATATGTGCAACCTTAGTGTTCTCCATCTTAAACTTTACCAACATATCATTTATGTACTTCCTTTGTGTGATGAATATACCTGCATCTGTATACACAAGTTCCAATCCAACTTCCAAGGAAGTAGGTTGACAACCCTAGATCACTGATTTTGAATTCCTTCATCAATTGATCCTTGACCTGCTTGATACCATCAGAATCATTACCTGTAATAATGATATCATCCACATAAGTAGATGACCTTTGACTTATTCTTCTTAACAAATAAAGAAGAGTCTGCCTTGCTTGCCACAAAGCCTTGATCCTGCAAATAGGTGACAAGCCTATGGTTCTAAGCTCTAGGAGCTTGCTTGAGACCATAGAGTGCTACATACCCTGCTTTTTCTTCATCTTCAAAACCTGGTGGTTGTGCCATATACACTTCCTTTGATATCCAACCATTTAAAAATGCATTCTTGACATCTTATTGATATAAATTCCAATTCTTGGATGTAGCAAGACTTACCGATACCTTGATTGTTGGCATCTTTGTCACAGGTGAAAATGTTTCTTCATAGTCTACTCCATGTGTTTGGGCAAATCTCTTTGCCACTAATCTCGCCTTGTACCTGTTTATAGAACCCATCAGAGTTCTTTTTAATTTTGTATATCCACCTTGAACCAATTACCTTCATATCTGGCTTCTTGGGAACTAAATCCAAAGTGTGGTTTTCCTGCAATGCTTCCACTTCTTCCTGCATGGCTTCTCTCCACTCTTTCTTCTTCTTAGCCTCTTCAGATGAAGAAGGCTCCTCTGCCATGGAATCTTTAGTGATGTACACAGAGTGCTTTGTGACTAAGGATGATCATATCCATACCTTATGGGCTCCTTACTTTCTCTTTGTGATCTCCTTAAGGCTTAATTGGAAGACTCGGGTAGGTCCTCTAATTGCTTGCATTTGAACTTGCCTCTTTACTTCCAAGCTTTGAAATCAGTGTGCGTCTCATCTTCTGAATTGATGTCCTCTGCTTGGTGTTGGTCTTCTTGAGTTAGGGTTGGAAAATCATTTTCCAAATCTTAGGGTAATTTGACTTTCTTGCAATTATCTTCAAACCAAGAATTATTCTCATCAAGTACTACATCCCTACTGACTATGAATGCCTTGTTAGTGGGATTATAAAGTCTATATCCCTTTTGATTCTGATCATACCCAATAAATACACATTTCTTCAGCCTTAGGGTCAAGCTTCCCTATGATTTGTGATGGGATGTGTGTATAGGCAATGCACCCAAATATTTTGCAATGATCCAATGAGGATCTCCTTCCATTCCAAGCTTCATATGGTGTCATACCATCCAATGACTTGGATGGAAGCCTGTTGACCGAATAGATAGCTGCGGATACAACCTCTGCCCATAAATAATTAGGTAATTTTTTCTCATTTAACATAGACGTAGCTGCTGCAACAATTAACTTGTTCCTTCTCTTTGCCACTCCATTCAATTCAGGAGTATACCTGGTTGTTACTTCCCTCTTTATGCCTTTGTCCTGCAGAAGTAGATCAAACTAATGTGAAAAGTACTCACCACCTCCATCAGACTTACTTGATTCTCTTCAAGCTTCTTCCTGTTGGGTTTTCAACTAGTGCCAAATACTTCTTAAAACATGTGAATACCTCATCCTTATGCTTCATGAAATAGAGAATTGTCCACCTACTGTAATCATCAATAAAAGAGACATAGTACCCTGAACTTGAGATGGATGGATCTTTGCTAGGACCCCACACATCTGTGTGTACAAGCTCCAAATAATCTTTATGGATGTATCCTTTCCTGTTGAATGGTTGCCTATGAGCTTTGCCAAATTGGCAAGCTCCACATTTGTAAATCATGTGCTGCTTGGTCACATTGGGAATGCCAAGCACACTTTGATCCCTGCAAATTTGCTTCAGAGTTCTTTCTTCTATGTGCCCTAGCGTGTTGTGCCATATTTCCAATGCAGATAGGGTTTGGTCTCTATAACTAAATAGTGCTATACTCTTTGTGTCTTCAATTTCAAAAGTAAACAATGTAATTGACTTCTCACCTTTGGCAATCCTTTTGAATCCTTGTTGAGGGTCTTCACATATGCTGCATGCTTAGTGAACCTGACCTGTAGACCTTTCTCTACAATCTGCCCAACACTAATTAGATTTTTGGTTATAGTAGGTACATACAGAACTTTGCTCAAAAGGTTAATACTACCATCCGATGTTTTGACATTTCCAACTTGCTTGACTGAATGTTTAGTGTCATCACTTGTTTGTACTTCATGCTTCCCCTTTGATTCTTCAAGATTAGATAATAAAGCTACATTTCCTGCTACATGATTGGAATAACCTGAGTCAATGTAGAAAAGATGCTCATCATCTTCACCTTGCTTGGATGTCTTGTTCATGATGAGCAGAGAGTCTTCTTGATCTTCAGTATAGTTGTTGAAGTCCCTTCTTCCTCTAAAGCCTCCTTGATGTTGTTATTATTGTAGCCTTGATTGTAATTATGGTTGTAGTTGCCTCCACCATTGTTGTACCTTCCTCTAGTTTGTCCATAGCTACCTCTATGGAAACCTCTTCCCCTTTGGTTCCTCGTATTTCTGTAGCATTCTTCAGTAGCGTGGTTGTTGAGACCACATATGTTGCATGGTGAATTGTTGTAGGGTCTCCCCCTACCTTGCTTACCTCCTCTACCCCTACCTCTAGCACCTCTTCCTCTTCTTGCATAATTAGCTTGAGAGTTACTAGCCTCTTCATCCTGTTTCTTACTTTTACCTTTATCCTTAGCTTTATTCTTATTTGTATGAAGGGAAGAAGATTGGTTACCTCTTGAGTTATCACCATTTGTGTTGAGTTTTGTCTCATGGGTGAAGAGTTGTCCCATCAAGGTGTTGAGATCAGGTACTTGCATATCCATGTAGAGGTCCATTGATGTGGTGAAGGATTCCCACTTTTCATTAGCTTTTATTCCATTGATGATCTGCCTCACAATGTGCTCTTCCTCTATCTCTTCTCCAATGCTTGCAAGTTGGTTTGCAACATCTTTCATTTTCGTTACATAATCAGCAACTCCTTGCTTTGGTTGTTTCTTGAGGGTTGTGAATTCCATCCAAAACTAATTCTTCTTAGCTCTTGTGTTGGAGGAGAAGTATGGTGAAAGGACTTCCCAAGTCTCTTGGGAGGTTTTACAATTTCTAACATGTGGTAACAAGAAATCAGAGATTGAGTTTAGTAGATATGACCTTGGAAGAGCATCCTTTGCACACCATGTGGTTAGCTTCTCTTGCTCTTCCCTTGTTGGTTGATTCTTGCTCCTCAAGAGTGGCATGTCTTCATCTCCTGAGATGTATCCATATAGGCTTCTCCCTTGAAGGTATGCTTGCATCCTTAGGGACCATGCTAAGTAGTTGTTCCTTTCCAATTTGTCAATGAAGGATGGAAATGCATGAAGGATGGAAATGCATCTGCCGTCTTGATTGAGCTTGCTTTGATACCACTGTTGGAGAAGATGGTGGATAATCACAAGAGATGAGTTGGTGTAGCTAAACTTGCTTCACACCTTCTGTAAATGATGGCTAGAGAGTCTTGTGGGTCTCTTTAGCTAGCTAATAAGCATGAATGATCACATATGTTGCTTGGAAGATAATGCACAAATGATAGGATCAAAACAGATAGGTAGGCATCGAGTTTTACGGGCCTTGACAGTCACGGACCGGTGAGCAATGTTTGATTAATATCTGACGATCGAGTGAACCATTATAAATGAAACTTTGTAGGATTAAAGTAGACAGTATGCTGAAGATGTCATGCTTTAAATCACAGAAAATGATGCACTATATAGTGAGAACTAGCTCAGACAACTTCACTGTTCTGATGAAGTGTGACAAAGATATTAGAGTAGGAAGTAATGAACATGTATGGATTAAATCATGTGAAATTACAATGTCATTGGTAATAAGTCATTGCTCAATGACTGTGGAGAGAGTGAGCTATGAGGTGAGCTCCTCTTCTCAATGAAAGTACCCAGATATGATCTCTGAACCTCAAGATACATGCGGGCTTTTTATGTCCTCTTTTATAGCTTTTGTTTGAGCCCAAGATTTGAATTCAAATTCAAATCTCTACCAATAAAGTGCATCCTAAAGTATAGGATTGATTCTCTCTTGACTCAGCTACCAAAAATCACAAGATTATATGCTTCTTAACTCCTCGTGGGTTTAATAACCTTTTACAACTCTAATTTTAGAAAGTTACAAGAGGTTGTGCATATGAAGCTTTCCAAGTATAATGCTAATGCATGAAGCTAATGTGAACTGATCAAGTGTGTAGGCTTTTGCTTGATTCTCCAACAAGTATGTGGCCTCTCAAAGATATTAATCTCTCTCTCTCTCTCTCTCTCTCCACACCTCCCCCATGGTGAGGAATGGGGTAGGTTTCAGAGCTGGCGGTGGACAGATTGAGGTGGTCACTTCCTATGTCTACCTTGGAGTCACATTCACGAGCTTGCCTTGCCGCTTCAGCATGCGACAGGCAGCCACCGATAGACTCACACGAGGGTATGGAGCTTTAGCCATGTTAGAGCAGAGATGTCACCAGGCACACTTCCAGGAGCCTCGCACGAAGGGGTGGCTATTTGAGACACTAGTAAGACCAGCTATGATGTATGCTGCGATAGTTTGGGCCCCGGCCCTCACAGTCACCCAATGGAGTGCGATCGAGAGGCCACATGTATGTTTGATCTCACGACTATTTCGCGGGAAACAGTCAGTGCCACATGACATCATTAGGGCAGAGCTAGCTGTACCACCCATGGTAGTAGATGCACTATTCAAGACTATCTGCTTTATTCAGAGGATGAGGGAGCTCCCTACAGACAGACTCACACACAGAGCTTTTGAGGCATCTATACAGATATCAGAGTCAGGATATGAGAGAGCTTGGTACACTCAGATTGGAGTCTGGTTTGATAGTCATGGACTTGATATGGACAGATTGCCTCCTTTTCAGTATGACCCAAACTCACCCCACATCCACCTTTCTCGTCATGAGAGGAATGTTCTGCTTAGACAGGATCTCTGGCAGCTCTACATTAGTCAAACATGGCACACACCACACATGGAATCGAGACTATCACACTACCGATACCAGTTCTTGGACATACTAGCTGATGGTCTTATCCGGCGACCACGCTACATGGATACTTACATGCCTCATAGCTCGAGGATAGCGATTGGCTAGTTGAGAGTCTCATCACACCGACTAGAGATTGAGATGGGCAGAGCCTCAGACATTCTCAGAGAGCAGCGGATATGCAGGGTATGCATAGTAGAGATGGAAGATGAGGAGCACTTTGTATGTAGATGTAGCGCATATGATGACATCAGAGACAGATACGAGACTCTGTTTACTGGGTAGCCCACCCTCCGAGAGATCATGGACTCTAGAGACCAGCAACAGCTCGGGCGATTCTTACTAGAGATACACAGTCACAGAGATTCCCTACTCCAGCCTACTCTAGCAGCCCATACAAGAGGGAGACAGAGCAAGCTCACTGACTTCTTTATTCCACGATGTGCAACAACCCTCGCCCCCTCAGCTCACACACCGAGAGGGGTGACTCTTCAGCAGGCTCAAACCTCTCGAGCTAGGAGACGACCCCGTGCTGGAGGATATTGCGCCCCGAGACTTCACCGACACAAGATTGCAGAGATCCAGGCCCGTGACCATCACGCCATGGAGGAGAGACGATCCCGGATGATGGCTGATCCCGCTGAAGCCATGAGGGTGGCCTTGACTCCACTTCCACCTATGTATCACATCTTACACCCGCCCACTAGCACAAGATGGAGCTAATTAGTCGTTTCAGATGCATTTTCATGCTTGTTGTACTACCCTTCTGCATATAGATTATCATAGATCTTGCAGTCCATACACCCCCCCACTCCCATGGGTATCTCCACATGCATACTACGGAGATTTATATCAGCTTTACCAGTTTTTTCAGCACCTTTTTCTTTTCTGACTGACAGAAGATACACCCATGTACATCGATTTGTCTCATAGGCCGAGCTCGGCCTCCTAATAGACGTAAAAACACTTTCTTTCTTTCTTTCTCTCTCTCTCTCTCTCTCTCTCTCTCTCTCTCTCTCCCTCCCCTGCCCCCCCCTCTCCCCCACAAATATCATCATCACACCATACCTTACCAACCACCTCATTTTGTTTCAATTTTACTCACTTTTGTTTTTTGCATGCCTGGATGACTTTCAGTTGTATATGGTTATGTCTCATAGGCCAACTTTGGCCTTTCGAAGACATTAATCTCTCTCTCTCTCTCTCTCTCTGTGGAGGCATAACACTTAAGCATGCAACCAAGCTACAATGATTTAGGTGCCCTTGATTAGAGAGAACCTCTCTCTATGGACAAAGGCTTCAATCTAGGATTTGGAGCTTTCTAGTTTTGTTTGAGTTTGGGGATTGGGAACACACACAAACAAAATGACAACAAAGTAGCTTAGAAGCACAACACAATGATATGATCAGTTTTTTTTGTTCAAGGATAAGTAGTATGATAGGGTTATATACACATGACATGTGTACTAGCTCGGGAAAAGAAACCTTCTAAAGAGAGGAAAAGGTGCCCTGTCATACCAGAGTTATTGACAACAAATTTCCGTGGGGGTGATGCAATGAACGAAGAGCTCATGCTAGTGCATAAGGAAATGCCAAGCTTAATGGAGTTTCACAACCCAAAGGGAGGGAGGGAGGGAGAGAGAGGGGGAGGGGGGAAGAAAGAGGGGGAGCGGGGAAGAGAGAGGTGGAGGGAGGGAAGGAGAGAGAGAGGGAGGGAGGAGAGGGAGGGATGAAACTCTCCACTAGTATGTCTAAGAACTGGTCTCGGTAGGGTGATAGTCTCGATCCGATGGTGTGTGCCATGTCTGACTAATGTAGAGCTTCCAGAGATCCTGTCTGAGCACAACATTCCTCTCACGACGGGAGAGGTGGATGTGAGGTGAGTCTAGGTCATATTGAAAAGGCGGCAATCTATCCATATCAAGTCCATGAGTATCAAATCAGACTCTAATGTGAGTGTACCAAGCTCTCTCATATCCGGACTCTGATATTTGTATAGATGCCTCAAAAGCTCTATGTGTGAGTCTTTCCGTAAGGAGCTCCCTATCCTCTGAATAAAGTAGATAGCCTAGAATAGTGCATCTACTCCCATGGGTGGTGCAGCCTCCATGATATCATTTGGCACTGACTCCTTTTCGTGAAATAGTTGTGAGATCATACGTATTTATGGCCTCTCGATCGCACTCCACTAGATGATTGTGAGGCTTGGGGCCCAAACTGTCGCAGCATACATCATAGCTGGTTCAAGTAGTGTATCAAATAGCCACCCCTTCGTGTGGGGCTCCTGGAAGTGTGCCTGGTGACCATAGTACAAAGAGAGTTTTAAAAGCGAGTTTTAAAAACGGGTTTTAAAACGTTTAGTACGTAAAAAACGAGTATTATATTTCTTCGCAACATCTTTATTTTTTAAATTTAAAATAGCCCATGAATAATGTATATCTAGCATTCCTTTACATATCTAGTGGTAAAAACACATAAAAGACTTGATTTGTTACCTTATTGAAGATAGTATTTGCCACGATCCGCGAAAGTTGACATGTAGGTTTGCGAGCATGGATCATGGTTACATTGCTCTCAAATGATGGAGATATATGCATATTCGCTACTCAACTGAATTGAAGTTGAGCAATCAACTCTTTCATGGTTTTTTGAGGTATGCAAGGGCATTTCTCAATGCGATCCCAACCCAAGGAGATGAGCTTTCATGCTGCATGCGGGATGTCGAACCACCATAAACACCCATGCAATAATTGCATTGCCAAGAGGTAGGGTTATTGTCATATAGTTATGATGACACCACTCTACCCATGATGAAAACCAATGGAAGGCTGAAGCTAATGGATAGTGAAAAGAAGCTCATGGCTTTTTATCTCTCTTTTTATGTGTAAGAAGAAGAATACTAACTTCTATAAGGGCTGAAGTTTGAAGGTTTAAAAGTGAATACTAAAAGGTCAAGGCTGAACCAAAGATGCTCAAAGAAATGCTCAAGGGAAGCAAGCAAGGGTGCTAAAGGGGGTGCACACACTAAAACACTGCTCACATGTTGAAAACAAGAAAAAAAACACTCAAAAAAATCCCTCACATGATAAAAAACGTGATCACCTGTCAAAAAAACGTATTAGGACGTTCCAGAGTACTAACATTTTTTATTTTCCATAAAAAACACGTTTTTTTGTTACTATGCCGGTGACATCTCCGCTCTAACATGATTAGAGCTGCATATCCTCATGCGAGTCTATCAGTGGCTGCCTGTCTCATGTTGAAGGGGCCAAGCAAGCTCGTGAATTTGACTCCGAGGTACACATAGGAAGTGACCACCTCAATCTGTCCACTGCTTGCTCTGAATCGTGCTCCATTCCTCACCATGGGGGAGGTGCGGAAGATCATGACCTTGATCTTGCCAAGGTTTACCGTCAAGCCCCTTAGTGTACAAAACTCATCTAGGGTCTAGGTGGCGTTGTAATCCCTCGGGTGACTCTGAAATCAATACAAGGTCATCGGCATATAATAAAATGTGGACATGTGTACCTGCGAGGTTGGCACCCTCTCCTCCACCTCAGAGAATGTGGTCCTCAATCTCGTCGATGTAGAGGCCAAATAGAGTGGGGGAGAGTGGACAACTTTGCTTAAGACCGATGGTGCTAGCAATGGCCTCATACATACTTCCTGGACATTGTACCTTCCCAGTCACATGCATAGAGTGCATAGATGGGTTACATCATCCCTGAAGGTACTTCCAAGCTTTGGAACCTCTCTCGTGGTACTGTATCAAAAGCTTTGTGGAAGTCCACATAGTAGCAATATAATCTCTTCTTCTGCACCCTTGCCTAATCAATGATGCAACGCAAAATGAAGATATGATCAATAGTGGAGAAAGCTAGTCGAAAACTTGCCTGGCCTAGTGCTCGTAGCCCCTCAACCTCTGCATACGAGCTGAGCTTTGCCTCAAGTATGGCACTGTATAGTTTGGCCATGGTTTGGCCAATCATGATGATCCTGTAGTTCCTTGGGTCCAAGGTGTCGCCATATTTGTGGATAGGCACAATGGTGTGCCTAATCCACTCCTCTTGGAAGCCCTCCCCTATAGCCCGGTTGAAGAAATGTGCAATCAATGAGGCTATAGTGGAGGCTGCATATATGAGATGCTCACTCTGCAAGCCCGTGTGGTCTGTCGAACGTCCATGTTGTAGTCGTCCTATGGCTCTCTCAACCATCTTTGCTCTAAAGAGAGAAGAACTAGTAGGGAGAGGCTTAAGTGGCTTGGTAATGGGAGGCTGCCAAGGTACCTCATATAATCTCTCAACATAATCATTCCGTATATGTAGGTCCCCAATAGCTGTGGTCGGGCATGGTTCTTGTAGGGTACGCCATGCTGCAACACTGTCCTTGCTTAACACCAATTGTGCTAGGAAAGACTTTTGGTAATCCCCTCAAGCATCAAACTCTCCTAGTGACCCACTCATAGTGTGTGTAAATTGCCTAAATCATCTTCGATGGTATCCCCAAGCTTTGAAGACGTCACAAAAGCTCCTTTCATGGCACGATATCGAAGGTTTTGTGGAAATCTACAAAGCAGCAAAATAGTCTCTTCTTCCACACCTTTGCCCCATCAATGAGGCAAGGCACAATGAAGATCTGATCAATAGTGAAGAAAGCCCGTCGAAAACCCGCTTGACTACGTGTTGGTAGCCCCATCTCCCCTTGAACCTCTCGTAGTGTGGTGGTGTGTACAATCTCTTTGTGTAGACTCCCACCACAATACACAACAGAGGTTTAAATGGGGATTTAAATCATAGAGGTTTTTAAAAATAAAAATAAAAATCAAGTTTTTTATTTACCTAGAGAGATTTTTTAGTTTTTCTTGTATTTAAGGTATGCACAATCCCTATTCAACTCATTTATACATTTTAGTGCCAATAACACATAAAATACCTATTCTAGAACCTTGTATATCCTCCCCATTAGATTGATGAGCCACGATCGTAGTGAAACATGATACTATAGATCATGGAACTCAAATGAATGATAAATCATGGACCTCATATCCACATTGCAATTTACACCATAAATGAGATAGTGATCAATGACATTTCATTACATGAAAAGCAAAAGATATACATGAATGTCAATAGCTTTTGGCACAAAAACCATATAATAAATGGCAATGTCATACAAAAAAGAAGAGAGTGATCATTATCACAGTATCAATGATTCACTGAAAAATGTCAACACTATAATCTAAGATAAATTATAACGCTCCAATGTCATCAATGGAGTCATCATCTATGGGATCCTCCTCAAATGTACTAGCCCATGACGATGTACTATCAGACTTTGAATGCAAAGTCTGTCAAAACTCAACTGCAATCATTACAACATTTGGGCCAAGATCATCTCTGCTAGAAGACGAGGATAGCTCCTCCCAATCATGTACTTGAGGTAGGCTCCTATCGAGGCTCTTATGTGTCTCTGTTAGTAGAATAATATCTCTCTATCTGTGCTCACCTCCTCAAGCCTCTCTGGATGTGTCCCAGGTAAATAGGAGGAGCTTCAGGCCTCCTTAAAACCGTTCTCTTGCGAATGAAGGTGGATCTTACCACTTCGGAGGGGAAGTGCAAAACGAGATCTCTCTTCTTCGAAAGATCTTTTCGTTCTCTCCAAGATTTGATGAACATGAGAGCCTTCTCTTCCTTGTAATCAAGCTTGTTACATAGTGTCTTCCTATCCATCTCATGGGTGGAGCGTTCTTTTTTTAATATGTCTGTGACCTCAACATTGAGATGTCATGCTCGTACGATCCTCTCCTCAATGGTAGTGTGTACAATAAGGGCTTCTTCTTTTCATGCTTCTTCTTTCGCCTCTCTCTGGATGTTTTTCTTCACTACAACCCATCTTTCTTCGGTTGCCTCGAGCTTGGTGTCAACGCTCACGGTCAAGGCTTTAGTGAGCTCCATTTTAAGAGCTTCCCTCGCGTCTGCCCTAAGCTCATCTTCTTCTAATTATGTCCTCCGTTTTGGCTATCTTTCTTGTTCAATGCTATCTTTTATTGAAAATGGAGAGAGTCCTATGTTGAAAAAAGCATAGAAACCTAGGATTTTGATAGACACATGGTCGGGGTAGTTGAGAGTGTGGTGTGGGCAGGGGCAAAAGGGTGCAGGCAGAGACAGAGGGTGGAAGTATGTGAGACAGAAGGCAGGAGGGTAGTAGGTAGAGGGCCGAAGAAGGACAGGAGGAAGCGGATGGCAAGGTAGACAAGGGGCAAGGAGGAGACGGAGGTGCTGTTAGGGTTAGCAAGTAGAGGAGGTTCGAGTATAGGGAGCAGAGAAGAGTGCGGCGTGTGAGTGGAAGCAAGGTGGGAGTCTGGAAGCAGGAGCATGGAGGAAGGAACATGGAGGCAAGGGGGGGGGGAGAGAGAGAGAGAGAGAGAGAGAGAGAGAGAGAGAGAGAGAGAGAGAGAGAGAGAGAGAGAGAGAGAGAGAGAGAGAGAGAGAGAGAGAGAGAGAGAGAGAGAGAGAGAGAGAGAGAGAGAGAGAGAGAGAGAGAGAGAGAGAGAGAGAGAGAGAGAGAGAGAGAGAGAGAGAGAGAGAGAGAGAGAGAGAGTCATATTAACGTCTTTTGGAGGCCAAACTTGGCCTATGAGACAAAAAACCATGTACAAGTGTAGTAACCCTATGTAGAGGATGAAATGAAATAAAAGGTATATCGCGACACAAAGATATATAAGGCTGGAAAAGGATGGGAAGACGTGGCTCTGACTCCGCAGATAGTGGCCATCGAATACATGGGGGACATACATAGAACACCCTAGCTACTGGTGAATGGGTGGAGGTTGGTGTAGTATGTGGTACATTGGGGATGGTCTGAGTGCCTCCTGAAGGAAGACAACCCATGGGGTGGTGTGCGCCTATGCTCCATCATGTGGTCGTAGGCTGTCCTGATACATGAGATATCCTCCTGATATGGTCGTGGTCGATGATATCTTCCCATGTGTGGTCGGCGCCGTGCTCTCTGTGCTTCTGCCTGGTGGAGCGTGAGCCTTATAGATGTGTTGATATATTTAGGTAGTGATGTGTGTGAACACACTAGGACCGCCGGGGCACTTTCTTCCCTCTTTATGAGGTTTTTTTCACCCGGCTTGTATATACGCCTATTCCCCTAATGGGCTACTAATCATTGTAAATTCTCTAGTAATACATTCAGTATTGTGTGTTTGTGCTCCAAGCTTCTTCTTCTTCCTTGTGTTGTTCGCGTGCTTCCGCAGACATCTAACTCCAACAATTGGTATCAAAGCACGTCGTCGCTTCATCTAGAGCGCCGTCGACACTCCTCCGTTTGCAGTCACAGATTCGCACGAAATTTGGTGAGCATACTCAGGGTGTTTCAGAGATCAAAACAGCTTCGTTTTTGTGGTGCCGAAATCGCGATCTGAGCTCGTTTCGGCCTCCGAACGCACTATCGCAGCGCTTGTGCTGGCTATTTCGTCTTTTTGTGCCAAAGGTATATACCAGTTTCTGTTCGCCAATATAAGCATCTCGAAGTCTGCTACAGGTCAAGCAGAATTCGTTGGGGCAGTTCTGTTCAACTTTTTGAGATACATTCAATTTTCTGCATCAAGGTATTTTATTCACCGGACATGGCTGAAAGCAGTGATGTATTCCGTATGTTGGCTGTTGAGGATAAGTTGGATGGTACCAACTACCCATTATGGGCTTATATGATGCGACATGTATTGGTTGCAAAAGGATTGTGGAACATTGTGCAGGGTGTTGAAAGACGTCCTGTTACACCTCTGACTACAGGTACTGCAAATACAGGTACTGGAGTTGATGAAGATGGTGTCGAAGATGATATTCCGTAGATTCCTGTTCGTGCTACTGTTTCTGCTGCACCTACTGCAGAGCAGATTCGTTGGGATGGTAGAGATTCCCAGGCACATGCATTGATAGCTTTGTCTGTCAAACGTGCCATTATTCCTCACATTCGCTCTTGCAGAACAGCTAAGGATGCAGGATGCTTGGGATACACTTACCACATTGTACCAAGCTAGGAATGATGCTCCTGTTGCTTACCTCCGAAAACAGTTGGAGAGTGAGCACATGAATGAAGGTGATTCTATGGACAGTTTCCTAACGAAGATCAAAGACTTGAAGGAACAATTGATTTCTGCTCATGAGGTTATACCAGATAGCTCACTTGTGCAGACCGTTCTGAATGGTCTTCCTGATTCATATCAGAGTTTTGCTTCTACTCTTCGGTTGATGATGAAAGGCAATCCAAATGCCTTGTCATTTGAGGAGTTAGTCTCTGTTCTGTTGCAGGAAGATTAGTCCAGGCAAAACAGGTCCATTATGCGAGTTGCGGATCAAGCTTTCCCGGCTAGTCAGAAGGGCAAAGGAAAATGGAGCTCTTCAACTAGTAAGCAAAAATCTGCTAATTCTGCATATTCGAAGAAGGAAGATAAAGATGAGAAGAAATCACAAAAGCAGAAATTGTTTTGTAAGTACTGTAAAGGGAATGGTCATATCATAAAGAACTGTCCAAAACTGGCTGCTAAAGAGACAAAGAAGAAAGAGGCTGGAATGGTTGTTGCAGAGGCCTCTACACCAAAAACAGAGTCTGCAAATCTTGTGCAAGAAGAAGAATGGGCGTTTACTACTGTCTGCAGTTTTGACCCATCTTCTCATGAGCAGTGCATGTCTGCAGTAGACTCAGATGTTTGGTATTTTGACGGTGGGGCGACCAAACATATTACCTCGTAGCGCAGTTTCTTCTCTTCACTCGAGCCTTCCCCTACAGGGAATACTGTTACATGCGCCAACAACTCTCTTATCCTGTTATGGGAGTTGGTAAGATCATTTTGACTACTGCTGATGGTAGTTCTTTCACTTTGTCAGATGCTTTATTTGTGCCAGGGATCAAAAAGAACCTGTTATTAGTTTCTGCATTAGCCAAGATTGGCTTGGTTGTGAAATTTGTTGATGACAGGTGTAGAGTTCATGATCTGTCAAATGGCGATGTGATTATTGCTTTTGGCATTTTTTGTCATGGGCTGTATAAGCTCATAGACTATGAAAGATCTCAAAATGATTTGGCATGTGCAGTAAATGATTCTCAGGCTATGTCAGATGCAAAGCTTTGGCATGCACGCTTTGGTCATCTGAATTTTGCTACTTTGCTACGCTTGCAGAAATCTGAAATGGTGTCTTCTTTGCCCAAACTTGAGGCACCTGGAAAACATGTTTGTGAAGGCTGTATTTTGGGCAAAATGCAGCGTTCCTCCTTTCCAAAAGATGGTTCAGTTCGGGCTACACAGAAATTGAAGCTTGTACATAGTGATGTCTGTTGTCCTATGCATACACCCTCTTTTGGAAATTACCTTTACTTCGTGACTTTCATTGATGATTTTTCCAGGCATGCATGGGTATATCCACTCAAAGCAAAGTCCGAAGTGTTCATGTGCTTCAAACAGTTTTTGGTTTTGGCTGAAAATCTGTCAGCATGTAAAATGGGCACCCTCCTTTCTGATCGGGGGGGAGGGGGGATATATGTCTTTTGTTTTTAATGCATTTCTGGCTGAATGTGGGATAAAACACGAGTGTAAAGTGCCATATACACCTCAACAGAATGGAGTTGCTGAACGAAAGAACAGGTCACTCATGGAGATGGCGAGGTGCATAGTCAAGAGTCAGGCCTTACCACATAGTTTCTGGCTTGAGGCTGTCATGTGTGCAGCATATGTACTGAACAGGTGTCCTACTAGAGCGCTGCAGTCTATCACTCCATATGAGGCTTGGCATGATCGCAAGCCATCTGTTTGGCATATGCACTAGTGCCTGAACAACATCGCAGAAAATTGGATGATAAGGCAGTAAAATGTATTTTTGTTGGGTACAGTTCTGAATGTAAAGGCTATCGTCTGTATCATCCACAGACTAAATGCATTGTGGTTAGCCGTGATGTTGTCTTTGTGGAAGATGCTATTCAACCATTGCATTCATGTACTAAGGAGACATCTGTCAGCTCCAAAGACATGTATGATACTTTGGTGCCTCTTTTTACAGGTGGACAGTCTAGTGCTGATCCTAATGAGGCAACTTCTCAACCTTTGCAGGTTTCATATGATGATGCAGATCATTCCATTTCTGATGCAGATTTACATGATGCACTTGTTGATGAGAGAGCTGATATTGAGCAGGCAAAAACTATGCCAAAATGGCTCGTGCAGACTTTGCGTGACAGCAAATTAGATGCACCTTTGTCATATCGTACTCGTTCAGGCTCTCATAGTGCCTCCTTTGCATCAGATTGCTATGCTATGGCTGTGTCTAGTCTCTGTGATGAGAATGAGCCTGTTTCTTTTGATGAAGCACAGAATTCAGAAAATTGGATGGCTGTTATGCAATCTGAATATGATGCTATAATGAAGAATGGTACATGGTCTTTATGTGACTTGCCTCCTGGCAAGAAGGCCATTGGCACTAAGTGGGTATACAAGCTGAAGCGTAAACCTGATGGTACAGTTGATAGGTATAGGGCTAGGCTTGTTGCAAAGGGTTATGCGCAGGAAAGAGGCATTGATTTTGATGAGACCTTTGCACCTACATGTCGTATGATTACTGTTCGGAGCATTTGTGCACTTGCAGCCCATCATGGTTGGAATGTACATCAGTTGGACATTAAAACAACATTTTCTGAATGGTGACTTGGATGAAGAAGTGTATGTTTCTCAGCCCCGTTGGCTTTGTGCACAAGGGGCATGAAAACCAGGTGTGCAGGTTAAAGAAGGCAATATATGGTTTAAAGCAAGCACCACGTGCTTGGTATGAGAAGACACATGCCTATCGAGTTGCACATGGTTTTGAGAACAGTCCAACTGAAAGCACCTTATATGTTAAGCGTGCTAATGATGTGTTTCTGATCATGGTTGTCTATGTTGACGACATGCTGCTCACTGGTCCTATTGAGAAGCATATTGCTGATTTCAAGGCTGATTTGCATGCCTCATTTGAGATGTCGGATTTGGGGCATTTGCATCACTATTTGGGCATTCAGTTTATGCAAGTTGATGGTGGAATGGCTTTGTGTCAAACGAAATATATTGACACATTATTGCAGCATTATGGCCTTGAAGACTGTAAGCCTATTGCCACTGTTATGGAGACATGTTTACGATTGAGTCTTCATGATGCTAGAGATGCATTTGATGTTGTTCTCTATTAGCAGCCTGTTGGATGCTTGATTTACTTATGCATTACTTGACCAGATATTCAGTTTGCTGTCTCACATATGAACATGTTTATGCATTGCCCAGGAGTCACGCATTGGAAGGCGGTTAAGCGCATCTTTCACTACTTGAGTGGTACTCGGCTACTTGGGTTGTTTTATCCCAAGGGGGGATCACTACCGCCAGATTTGCATGGCTTTTCTGACTCAGATTGGGCTGGTTGCTATGACACTCTTGTGTCCACCAGTGGTTTTTGCTTCATGCTTGGTAGCTCATGTATATCTTGGTTGAGCAAGAAGCAGCCTACTGTGGCCACTTCCAGTTGTGAGGCTGAGTATAGGGAAGCTTTCACAGCGACTGTTGAGTGTGTGTGGCTCAGACTCCTTATGGGTGATTTGGGTGTTGGCCAGTCTTTTGCCACCACCATCTTCACTGACAGCCAGAGCGCATTGGCAGTTGCGAGGAACCTTGTGTTCCATGCTCGCACTAAGCACATTGAGGTGCATCATCACTATGTCAGGGAGAGGTTCTCTACTGGGGAGATCAGCTTGGCATATGTGCCCACACAGGAGAACATTGCGGACCTTTTCACGAAGGCTCTGCCTAGGGAGAAGTTTGAAGCTTTCAGCAAAGCTTTGGGCTTACTTCCTTTTGTGGAGTGATTTCCAGATAGCTTGGCACTTCCTTATACATGAGTGGCAGCTCCTTGTTCACCGCATCACTCCCAGGGGGGATTTGTTGATATAATTAAGTAGTGATGTGTGTGAACACACTAGGACCGCCGGGGCACTATTTTCCCTCTTTAGGAGGTTTTTTTTCCCTGGCTTGTATATACGCCTATTGCCCTAATGGGCTACTAATCTTTGTACATTCTCTAGTAATACATTATTGTGTGTTTGTGCTCCAAGCTTCTTCTTCTTCCTTGTGTTGTTCGCGTGCTTCCGCAGACGTCTAACTCCAAAAAGATGGACCTCTCTGATATAGCTCAGCTCGCTGAAAATGCTGGGTAATGGTCTGCTGCATACTCACCCGTGGCTGATGTGTGGGCTCGAGTGATCGATCTCGCCTCGTATGCTTCTCCGAGGAAGCGCCCCAAGCATTGCTGGTCTCCCGTAGTCATGCATAACGGGAGTGACTCCTCTATCTGGAACTGTGCTCGTAGGTCTAAGTATGCTGGGCATCTGATAACAAAATGCTCCTCACTCTCTACCTCTGTCTCGCATACTGGGCACCACCTCTCCTCACGGGGGACTCCCCTGGATCGACCCCTCTCAATCTCGAGCTTATGTGATGAAACCCGGAGCTGCCCAATGACGACTCGAAGGTGGTGGGGTAGATATGTCTGCATGTATCTCGGAATCTCGATGAAGCCCTCGTTCGATATATGTAGAAAATGGTAAGGGTAATAGAGCATTTTCGGTGGCAATGTACCCCTATGGCTCACCCATGTCCTCTGTATGTATGTATGCCATATCTCCTGACGAATGATCCTATTCCTGTCCTGATGAGAGAGCAAGTAGGTGGGTGCATGTGAGTCGTACTGTAGTGGTGGTAGCCTGTCTATGTCAAAGCCATGGTGGGCCAGCCAGTCTCGTGTCTGTGCATACCATGAGGAGGTGTCTCTTGCTAATGCCATGTCCCGTGATGCCTGGAAAGCCCGATAAGCAATGCGCTCTGTATCCCATGCTGCGGAGTCTGTGTAATAGGTATACTGTCTTGAATAGTGCCTCAACTAGCATCGGTGGTGCAGCGAGCTCTTCTCTAATGATATCATGTGGTACTGAAGGCTTGCTGGGGATAAGGTTGGAAATCATGAGGATCTGTGGCCTCTCTAATGCTATCCATACTGATGTGGCTAATCTTGGTCCCCATATGGCTTCCCATACATGAGCGTTGGTGTAACCGAAGTGTCGAAGAGCCACCCCTTTGTGCGGAGCTACTGAAAATATGCCTGGTGGCACTGTCTCTCCATCAAGGCAAGTGCTGCATACCCACGTGTGATGCGGTCACGTGCTGCCTGAGACATAGAGAAGACCCCTGATGCTGTTGTAAATGTCACTCCCAAGTAAACATATGATCCGACCACCTCAATCGGTCCACCGGCTGCTGTGAACAAACTATGTCTGCGTACCTGTGCTGATGTATGAAAGAGATCATGACCTTGGTTTTACCAAGGTTCATAGATAACCCTCTATGTGTGAAAAGTCATCTAGGCCATGTAGATGATGCTGTAGGCCTTGTGCAGACTCTGAAACCAATACAATACTATCAGCGTATAAAAGAATATGGACAGTGGACCCGCGTACCTCAATGCCATCACCCCCCTGTTGCTGTATGTAGTCCACTATCTCATCAATGTAGAGACCAAAGAGGGTGGGTGAAAGAGGGCATCCTTTCTTCACCCCGATAGTGCTAGCAAGTGGATGAGATAAGCCCTTTGGACATCTGACTCTGCCAGATACTCTCTCATATAAGGCATAGATCCCCCATATCATCTCCTCTGGAGCTCCGATATCAAGTAGTCGTCTGAAGAGTCGTCCCCCGGGAACGGTGTTGAATGCTTTGCGGAAGTCCACAAAGCAGCAATATAGTCTCCTCTTCCTCACCCTTGGCTGGTCGATCAGGCATCTCAGAGTGAAGATGTGGTCAATGGTAGAGTAATCTCGTCTGAAGCCTACCTGTCCTGGAGCCATGATACCCTTCCTCTTAGCGAGAGTACTCAGCTTTGTCTCCAATACTGCCCCATATAACTTGGCCAATATAGGGCCAATCATGATCGTCCGGTATGTAGCTGGATCCATAGTATCTCTTGACTTATGAATGGGCACTATGGTGTGCTCAGTCCATGAGTCAGGGAACCCTTGAACCAGTGCACGGTTGAAGAGGTGGGCAATGAGCGGTGCAAGGGTCGTGCCTCCGTAGATGAGGTGCTCAGCCTGTAAACCGAAAAGGTCATGGGCCCTGCCATGTCGTAGACGGGCAATAGCGCGTCCCACCATAGTGGGTGTGAAGAAGTCAGATGTAGTAGGACGTGAGCTCTGTGGTCTGGGATGGGGGGCTGGTCTGGGATCTCGTATAGGCTCTGTGCATAGCTATGCGAAGTGCTCGGGTCTCGGATGGGTGTCTGCTGTCTCCTCTCTCTCAAATGTCGCCATGCCACTGCACTGTCTCGACTCATGAGTAAATGATAAATATCCCAGTACTGTCTCTCTTCCCAATCTCGCCGTTTGTGGCGAGTAAGGCTCTGCATGCGACGCTGTGCCTGTGTGTAATATCCCCTCTATGCTCTAAAATGCGTAGGTGCTTTCGTAGCTCGCGGCAATCTGCATCATACCAGCGGTTCTGAGGCATGGAACCTGTGCGTGCAGGGTGTGTATGTGTGCGGTGTGGGAAACTGCAGAGAGCTGAGTGGTGTAGGATGGTGATGAACTGTGATGTGTGCATAAATGTGCGAGAGGTCGTGTGTGAAGTGTATCGTGATGTGTGTCTCAGTGGGTGAGGGAGGGTCTAATGGAATAGGAGATGAGAGTGTGAATGTGATAAATGTATGGTCAGCACCAAGTGGGTGTCTTCCAATAGTAAGTGAGGTGATGAGTGAAGCTCCAGAGGTGGTACCCAAAATGTAGTCGACTTTGCTCTCACCTCCCCCGTGAGGGAAGCAAGTAAGTCCGCCCGAACCTGGCCAATGATGCGTTATATATAACGAGATGATGTCGGCTGCCTAGCTCAAGCAGATGTCTGCCATACCCTGTGGTGTCCTGACCCATATCTACCGATACTCTACTGGTACTCATCTCCTCTGGGTCTCTGGTCCTCATGAGATGTGGGTGATCCATATCGTATGCATCGCACTGATGTGATTGAGTGCGTCCATTGAAGTCTCCCATAAGGAAGACTTCACCTAGTGTGCTGTAATGTAGTATCTCATCTGAAAGTGCTTTGTATGGTGAGTCTCTGTCTCGCATCGGTCCCCCAAGATCCTGTCCTGCGTATCGAGATCCGCCTGGAAGGAAGTAGCATATAGCAATGTAAATCCAGCTCCCTTGTGCTATCATGCGAACCCACATATATCGTGCCTCCTCATCTTTTCCTGTAATATGGATCCGGCTTTGTATCTCCTGTCTAAATACGATGGCCACCCCTCCCTACCCTCGCGCTGTACTCTGTCTCGTCGTGGTCCGGAATGCAGATTCCCAATGAAAACCTGCAATGCGTGGTAGACCTCTCTCTGGGCTCTCGTGTGTCTCTGTGATGCATGCAAAGTTATGTGATGCGAGATTCTCCTCGAGTCTGTCTTGTCATGTCCAGAGTGCCCCATTGGAGTTCCACACTGCCCCTCTGAGTGGTGTCTCCTGGTATGGTGCTGTCTCATAGGCCGCGTGGCCCTATTTGATAGGGCGTCCATCTATGAAGACCTTACAATCACGGTAAAAGGCCTTCCTCCCCTCTCGTCGTGCCTAGAGTATCTGTGGCATGCAAGTGCGTCGGTGTGCCACCTACATCTGCGTGAGGTCCTCGTCCATGTAGAGGGCGCTGTCGGGTAGTCCACGCAGTACTGATTGATGTCTAAAGAAGGCTGTCCGTGCCTCGTCGGAGCTCATCTTAAGGATGTGCGCGCTCGAATGCGATGTATCTCGCCCAACCCTCCAAGCACCTGTGAAGGGCATGCTCTCGTATCCAAGTCGACGGCAAATGTCAGTGGCATTTGCCTCCGGTGATGTTCCTTCGGGTAGGCCCGTAATCCGAATGTGTAGTCCTCGAGGGGTGTAGGATATAATGCATTGGTGGGTAAGGCATCATGGCGATCCTCAAAATGCTCTAAACGTCCAAATCGATAGGGGTGCGCTGCTGACGTCTCCGTATCTCCATGTCTTGGCGTGCGTGAATCGCCTGAATCTCTCTCTGATGTGGACGGGCTCTCCGGACTGGGGGCCTCGGTCGTCGACGCTGTCGTCTAAGCTCCTCTGCTATGTGTAATGTGACACCCCGCATCGAGCTGGGTCCTCGAGTGGTTGTGGGTCTGAAAAAATCTGTAATATAAGTCTGAGGGGGGGGGGGCCAGGTGTATCTCCATTTGCTGCATGAGGAGTGATGCACCGTGGTGCTTGAGCTCTACTAGGAAACGAGCTAGAGGGCGTTGGTCGTCTGTCCCCAATAGAGAGAGAGAGAGAGAGAGAGAGAGAGAGAGAGAGAGAGAGAGAGAGAGAGAGAGAGAGAGAGAGAGAGAGAGAGAGAGAGAGAGAGAGAGAGAGAGAGAGAGAGAGAGAGAGAGAGAGAGAGAGAGAGAGAGAGAGAGAGAGAGAGAGAGAGAGAGGGGGAGAGAGAGAGAGAGAGAGAGAGAGAGAGAGAGAGAGAGAGAGAGAGAGAGAGAGAGAGAGAGAGAGAGAGAGAGAGAGAGAGAGAGAGAGAGAGAGAGAGAGAGAGAGAGAGAGGGAGGGAGGGAGGGAGGGAGGGAGGGAGGGAGGGAGGGAGGGAGGGAGGGAGGGAGGGAGGGAGGGAGGGAGGGAGGGAGGGAGGGAGGGAGGGAGGGAGGGAGGGAGGGAGAGAGAGAGAGAGGGAGAGAGAGAGGGAGAGAGAGAGGGAGAGGGAGAGGGAGAGGGAGAGGGAGAGGGAGAGGGAGAGAGAGAGAGAGAGAGAGAGAGAGAGAGAGAGAGAGAGAGAGAGAGAGAGAGAGAGAGAGAGAGAGAGAGAGAGAGAGAGAGAGAGAGAGAGAGAGAGAAAGAAAGAAAGAAAGAAAAAGAAAGAAAGAAAGAAAGTGTTTTTACGTCTATTAGGAGGCCGAACTCGGCCTATGAGACAAATCGATGTACATGGGTGTATCTTCTGTCAATCAGAAAAGATAAAAGTGCTGAAAAGAAACTGGTTAAGCTGATATAGATCTCCGTAGTATGCGTGTGGGGATACCCATGAAAATGGTGGGGGGTGTATGGAGTGCGATATCTATGATAGTCTATATGCAAAAGGGTAGTACAACAACCATGAGAATGCATCTAAAACGACTACTAGCTCCATCCTGTGCTAGTGGGTGGGTGTAATATGTGATACATAGGTGGAGGTGGAGTCAGGGCCACCCTGATGGCTGCAACGGGATCGGCCATCATCTGGGATCGTCTCTCCTCCATGGCGCGATGGTCACAAGCCTGGATCTCCGCAATCTGGTGTTGGTGAAGTCTCGGGGCCCGATATCCTATAGCACGGGGTCGTCTCCTAGCTCGAGATATCTTAGCCTGCTGAAGAGTCACCCCGCTCGGTGTGTGGGCTGAGGGGGGGAGGGCTGCAGCACGTCGTGGAATAAAGAAGTCAGTGAGCTGACTCTGTCTCCCTCCTGTGTGGAGTGCTACAGTAGGCTGGAGTAGGGAATCTCTGTGACTCTGTATCTCTAGTAAGAATCGCCCGAGCTGTCGCTGGTCTCTAGAGTCCATGATCTCTCGGAGGGTGGGCTGCCCTGCAAACAGAGTCTCGTATCTGCCTCTGATGCCATCATATGCGCTACATCTGCATACAAAGTGCTCCTCATCCTCCATCTCTACTCTGCATACTCTGCATATCCGCTCCTCTCTGGGAATGTCTGCGGCTCTGCCCGTCTCAATCTCGAGTCGGTGTGATGAGACTCTCAGCTGGCCAATCGCTACCCTCGAGCTATGAGGCATGTGAGTATCCATGTAGCGTGGTCGCTGGATGAAACCGTCAGCTAGTATGTCTATGAGAGAGAGAGAGAGAGAGAGAGAGAGAGAGAGAGAGAGAGAGAGAGAGAGAGAGAGAGAGAGAGAGAGAGAGAGAGAGAGAGAGAGAGAGAGAGAGAGAGAGAGAGAGAGAGAGAGAGAGAGAGAATTGAACCGGAGCGAAGTCAAAAATTCATTTTAAACAAAGGGGGGGGGGAGGGGAGGGGAGGGGGAGGTGGGGTGGAGGGAGAGAGGGAGAGAGGGAGAGAGAGAGAGAGAGAGAGAGAGAGAGAGAGAGAGAGAGAGAGAGAGAGAGAGAGAGAGAGAGAGAGAGAGAGAGAGAGAGAGAGAGAGAGAGAGAGAGAGAGAGAGAGAGAGAGAGAGAGAGAGAGAGAGAGAGAGAGAGAGAGAGAGAGAGAGAGAGAGAGAGAGAGAGAGAGAGAGAGAGAGAGAGAATTGAACCGGAGCGAAGTCAAAAATTCATTTTAAACAAAGGGGGGGGGGGAGGGGAGGGGAGGGGGAGGTGGGGTGGAGGGAGAGAGGGGGAGAGAGAGCGGGAGAGAGAGAGGGAGGGAGGCGGGAGGGAGGGGGAGAGAGAGAGAGAGAGAGGGAGGCGGGAGGGAGGGGGAGAGAGAGAGAGAGAGAGAGAGAGAGAGAGAGAGAGAGAGAGAGAGAGAGAGAGAGAGAGAGAGAGAGAGAGAGAGAGAGAGAGAGAGAGAGAGAGAGAGAGAGAGAGAGAGAGAGAGAGAGAGAGAGAGAGAGAGAGAGAGAGAGAGAGAGAGAGGGGAGAGAGGGGAGAGAGGGGGAGAGAGGGGGAGAGAGAGAGGGAGAGAGGGGGGAGAGAGGGAGAGAGGGGGGGAGAGAGGGAGAGAGGGAGAGGGAGAGAGGGAGAGAGGAGAGAGAGAGAGAGAGAGAGAGAGAGAGAGAGAGAGAGAGAGAGAGAGAGAGAGAGAGAGAGAGAGAGAGAGAGAGAGAGAGAGAGAGAGAGAGAGAGAGAGAGAGAGAGAGAGAGAGAGAGAGAGATGAGAGAGAGAGAGAGAGAGAGAGAGAGAGAGAGAGAGAGAGAGAGAGAGGGCTCGGGTTAGGGTTAGGGTTAGGGTTAGAGTTGGTTTTGGGTTTGGGTTGGGTTTGGGATTTAGGGTCTTGGTTTAGGGTTAGGGTTAGTTTGGGAGGCTAAAATAGGTAGAGAGAGAGAAAGAAAGAAAGAAAGACTTTTTAACGTCTATTAGAGGCCAAAATCGGCCTATGAGACAAAACATATACATCAGTATGATCCAATCCACTGTGATCCAAAACGAAAATAAAGTGTGAGTACTGCAAACGGGTATAAAAGGAGGGATAGTAGCTGGCATCAAGGGTGCGGGGTGCTATGGGTATGCACTCTATATGCTCAATGGGTGAGATACAAATATGATATGCATAGGGAGGGGAGGCTTGATGGTATCACAACCCCCTAAATGCCTGGAGTGGGTGTAGGATATAATGCATCGGTGGGTAAGGCATCATGGCGATCCTCAAAATGCTCTGGGCGTCCAAATCTATAGGGGTGCGCTGCTGACGTCTCTGTATCTCCATGTCATGGCGTGCGTGAATCGCCTGAATCTCTCTCTGATGTGGACGAGCTCTCCGGACAAGGGGTCTCGGTCGTCGACGCTGTCGTCTAAGCTCCTCTGCTCTGTGTAATGTGACACCCCGCATCGAGCTGGGTCCTCGAGTGGTTGTGGGTCTGAAGAAATCTGTAATATAAGTGTGAGGGAGGGGGGCCAGGTGTATCTCCATCTGCTGCTGGAGGAGTGATGCACGGCGGTGCTGGAGCTCTACTAGGAAACGACCTAGAGGTCGCTGGTCCTCTGTCCCCAATAAAGCCCTGATCTCTCTGGGCCCCCTGAAGAGCTGTGGGTAGCGGTCTCTGATGTCCTCATATGCCTGGCATCTACATGTGTGTGTGTGTGTGAGAGAGTGAGAGAGAGAGAGAGAGAGAGAGAGAGAGAGAGAGAGAGAGAGAGAGAGAGAGAGAGAGAGAGAGAGAGAGAGAGAGAGAGAGAGAGAGAGAGAGAGAGAGAGAGAGAGAGAGAGAGAGAGAGAGAGAGAGAGAGAGAGAGAGAGAGAGAGAGAGAGGGAGGGAGGGAGGGAGGGAGGGAGGGAGGGAGGGAAGGAAGGGGGGGGGGGGAAAGGGGGGGGAGGAGGAGGAGAAGAAGAAAGTGTTTTTACGCCTATTAGGAGGCCGAACTCAGCCTATGAGACAAATCAATGTACATTGCTGCGTCTTCTGTCAATCGAAAAGATAAAAGTGCTGATAAAACTGGTAAAGCTGATATAGATCTCCGTAGTATGCATGTGGAGATGCCCATGATACTTGTTTCGGGGGGGGGGGGGGGTGTATGGAATGCTATATCTATGATAGTCTATATGCAAAAGGGTAGTACATGCAGGAGAATGCATTTGAGCAACCAACTAGTTCCACCCGGTACTAGTGGGTGGGTATAAGATGTGCTACATAGGTGGAGTGCGGGTTGTCATGATAAATGCAGCGGGATCAACCATCATCTCGGATTGTCTCTCCTCCATGGCACGATGGTCACGAGCCTCCCTCTCTGCAATCTGGTGTTAGTAAAGTCTCGGGGCTGGATATCCTATAGTATGGGGTTGTCTCCTAGTTCGAGAGGTATGAGCTTGCTGAACAGTCACCCCTCTGGATGTGTGAGCTGAGGGGGGGAGAGCTATTGCACGTCATAGAACAAAGAAGTCAGTGAGCTGACTCTGTCTCCCTCCTATCTTAGGTGTTGCGGTGGGGCTGGAGTAGGGAATCTTTGTGACTGTGTATCTCTAGTTAGAATATCCCGAGCTGTTGCTGATCTCTAAAGTCCATGATCTCTCAGAGGGTGGACTGCCATGTAAACAAAGTCTCGTATCTTCCTTTGATGTGATCATATGTGCTACATTTGCATACCAAGTGCTCCTCATCCTCTATCTCTACTTTGTATATCTTGCATATCCGCTCCTCTGTGGGAATGTTTGTAGCTCTACTCGTCTCAATCTCTAGTCGGTGTGATGATACCCTCAATTGGCCAATCGCTACCCTCGAGCTATGAGGCATATAAGAATCCATGTAGCATGGTCGTGGGATGAAACCGTCCCCTAGTATGTCTTAAGAACTGGTCTCGAGAGTATGAGAGTCTCAATCCCATGTGTGGTGTGAGCCATGTCTCACTAATGTAGAGCTGCCAAAGATCCTGTCTTAGCACAATGTTGCTCTCACTATGGAGAGGTGATGTGAGGTGAGTAGGGATCATACTGAAAGGGTGGCAATCCGTCCATATTAAGTCCATGACCATCAAACGAGGCTCTAACCTGAGTATACTAAGCTCTCATATCGAGACTTTGATATTTGTATAGATGCCTCAAATGCTTTGCATGTGAGTCTGTCTGTAGGGAGCTCCCTCACCCTTTGAATAACGCAGATAGTTTGGAATAGTGCATCTCCTTCTAATGGGTGGTGTAGCTAGCTCTTCCATGATGATATCATGCGGCACTGACTGGTTACGACTAAATAGCTGCGAGATCATACTTACCTGTGACCTCTCGAGGGCACTCCACTGGGTGATTGTGAGGCATGGGGCCCAAATTGTCGCAACATACATCATAGCTAGTCTGACAAGTGTGTCAAATAGCCACCCCTTTGTGCAGGGATCCCGGAAGGGTGTCTGGCGACGTCTCTACTCTAACATGGCTAAAGCTGCATATCCTCATGTGAGTGTGTGGGTGGCTGCCTGCGTCATGCTAAAGGGGCTAGGCAAGGTTGTGAATGTGACTCCGAGGTAGACATAGGAAGTGACCACCTCAATCTGTTTGTCCGCACTTGTGAATGTTGTTGCGTTCCTCACCATGGAGGAGATGTGGAAGATCATGACCTTGGACTTACCAAGGTTTGTTGTCAAGTCCCTAATTGTACAAAACTCATCGAGGGCATCCATGTGGCATTGTAATCCCTCAGGTGACTTTGAAATCAATACAATGTCATCGACATATAATAAACTGTGGACATGTGTAGGTAGCCTTGCTTGACACCGATGGTGCTAGCAATGGTCTCAGACAACCGTCCTAGACATTGGTTGTCCTAGACATTGTACTCTCCGAGTCACCTGCTCATAGAGTGCATAGATGACCCAAATCATCTCTGATGATACTCCCAAGTTTAGAGATGTCGGAAGAGCCTCTCTCATGGCACTGTATCAAAAGCTTTGCGGAAGTCCACAAACCAACAATATAGTCTCTTCTTCCGCACCTTTGCTACATCAATGAGGCACGTAAAACGAAGATATGATTAATAGTGGAGCCCGTCGAAAACCTGCCTTGTCTGGTGCCCATAGGTCCTCAGTCTGCATATGGCCCTATTTAGTTTGGCCATGGTGTGGTCAATCATGATGGTCTTGTAGTTCCGTAGGTCCAGGATGTCGCCAGATTTGTGGATAGGCACAAGGGTATGCCTAGTCCACTCCTTTGGGAAGCCCTCCCCTATAGCCTGGTTGAAGACATGTGCAATCAACGGGGCTATGGTGGAGGCTTTGTATACGAGATGCTTGCTCTGCAATCCCGTGTGGTCTATCGAATCCATGTCATAGTCCTCCTATGGCGCTCTCAACCATCTTTGTTGTGAAGAGAGAAGAACTAGTAGGGCAAGGCTCAAGTGGCTAGGTAAAAGGAAGTTGTTTAGGTACCTGATATAATCTCTCAACATAATCATGCGGCATGCCATGTATGTGGATCCCCAATAGGTGCAATTGGGCATGGCTCTAGTAGGGTACGCCATGCTGCAACATTGTCCATACTCATAAAGAGGCAGTATAGCTCAAGCTCTTGTGCCTTCTCAAAGGATCTTCTCTTTCGATGCGTGAGGGTCTTCATCTGTCTCTTGGCCTCTTTCTCTGTGATCTCTCCCAATGCTCACTGAGCTCGTAGTCGGTGTGTGGGAAGGAGCTGATGGCTGAGGTTTGAAGGACTGATGTTGTCCATGAGGTGAGTAGGGGTAGTGGAGTGTCAAGATGAAGCAAGAGAAGATCCTCCTTGACTTGAGGCGCATATATGTGAGCTAGCTTGTGTGTGAGGTGGATGTTGGTGTGTGGGATGCGTGTTGCAAGTGTGTGTGTGGGGTGGTCTCCCTTGAGGGAGAGCGCAAGGTATGTGTGATGGGCCCCAATGGGTATGGGTGGGATTGTGAATGAGCCTTGAGGTAAGTAGGTGGATGGCCTTCCTGGATCCCATGACATAATCTAGTGTACTTCCTCCCGCCATCTATGATTAGGTGTGGTATGCATGTCAATGCTCTTGAGGTACGCCACTGAGCCATCCATTATAAATAGCGAGATTATGTCGAGAGCCTATTCTAAGTAGACGAGCGCCATAGTGAGTGTGGAGTCCGTTGAAAGTCGAGTTGTAGACTCCTCTTGTATGGTAGGTAGTATTTGTGGATCCTCGGTTAAATATCTCACACTGACCATTGCTCGTCTTGGCGTTGAAGTCTTCCATACGGAAGACTTTCCTTAGTGCAGAGTACTCTGCAATCTCGTCTGACATGCATGTGTATGGTGAATCGTCCTCTTGATCTATCATAGCGAACCCAGAGCTAGAAGGAGCAAAGTAGCATAACGCTATGTAGATGATCCACCACTCTGAGAGCGTGAGTCGGATCCAAAGATAACTGGCCTGTGAATCACATGCGACTATTTATATCCCGCTCTGAAGTCCATCTTTGAAGAGTATGGCTATTGTTCCTGATCCTATGGTAGTGTGGTGGCATGTACAGTCTCTATATGTGGACTCGCATTGGAAACCCTAAACTCTAGGTAGGCTCAGGTTTGGGCTCTCATGTGTCTCTGTCAGTATAATAATGTTCTGCCTCTGTGCACCTCTTCCCACCTCTCTGGGTGTGTCCATTGATCTCCATTGCAGTTTCAAACTGCAAGGTGTATCTCCTCGAGTGTCTCGCATGTCGCGAATCTATATGGAATGGTGGGGGGGGGGGGGGGGAAGGGGGGGGGAGGGGAGGGGAGGGGGCGGAGGAGGTGGGGCAGAGGGGGGGAGAGAGAGAGAGAGAGAGAGAGAGAGAGAGAGAGAGAGAGAGAGAGGGAGAGAGAGAGAGAGAGAGAGAGAGAGAGAGAGAGAGAGAGAGAGAGAGAGAGAGAGAGAGAGAGAGAGAGAGAGAGAGAGAGAGAGAGAGAGAGAGAGAGAGAGAGAGAGAGAGAGAGAGATCATGTACAACTTTTGTCATCCTTGTGTAACAATGAAAAGAAAAATATTCACGGCAAAAAAAAGAAACTGTTTAAGCTGAAAACAGCAAAATGGTGGTGTACTTGGTACTGGTGCAGTAGTGGGGATAAAGTAGTGCAGTGTAGGGGGGTGCATGGCTCTGACTCTGCAGATAAGCACCACCTAACACATGAGGACCTATGTGGGGGTGAATGTGTATACGCTAACTGCTATAGATGGGTGGAGGAGGGTGGAGTATGTGGTACATCTATAGTGGACTTAGTACATCCTGTAAGAGGGAGGCCCAAGTGGTGGTGGACCTTTGCTTCATCAAGTGGTTGTGGGGTATCTTGATGCGTGCTTGGAGAAGGAGGTCAAGCTTATATCATCACGTTCTTGTGGAGCTCTTCAAGGGCAAGCTTGGAGAAGGAGGTCCCTTCAAGTTGGATGAGGAGGAGGTTTTTGTTTTCTTCATCATTTTCAAGCTCTGCAACATAATCAATAACTCTTATATCATCACTCTCTTGTGGAGCTCTTCAAGGGCAAGCTTGGAGAAGGAGGTCCCTTCAAGTTGGATGAGGAGGGTTTTGTTTTCTTCATCATTTTCAAGTCGTGCAACAACTTGCAGCTCACCTATTTGGAGGAGGTCATACTTCAAGCTTGGAGGTTTTGGAGTTATTGGGCAACTTGTATTAATCATCTTGTACAACAAGTGTATCTTCTATGCTATTTTGTAAATTCAGCTATAGAATGTAATTATATTTGGAAGTTTGTTGCTTACATTCTCCCTTTTGTCTCTATTTTCTCTTTGTCTCTATGTTGATTGTAGGCCTAAAAACCCAACAATGTGGAAGACATCTTTCTTGCTCCCAAAGATCCTTGTTCCTTGATGGTTTTTTGCAATCTCAAAAGCCTTTTTATCATCTTTCTCTTGTTGAATCATATCCAATGTAATCTCCATTTTTACAAATCCTCTTTCTTTAATTTTGGATCCAAGGCGCAGATTTGTATGTATGTATGCCAATTTTTCCACATTTTTTGGAAGAAACTTATTATTATTATTATTATTTTTTAAATTAAATAATTTTTTAAATCTAGGAAAATGTACTCCGATTTCTTTCTCAAGGATAAGCACATATTCCTTGTGAGAGCACATGTATGGCAAGCTTTTGCAGATTGGGCGTGTTTGGCCCAGATGTTTCCCACCACTTGATGGGATGCCACATTTCTTTGGGATCCATTGTAATTGGATGAGAAAATGTATATGAGCATGATTTATTTGTGTCAAACTCATCAAGAAGAACACCTTGCTTATCAAGATCCCCATTTGTATATCTGTCTAGAACATCCGTCCACCCATCCTTAACCTCTCCATCCTTATTAGGGCGTTTCTCCCTCAGAAAAGGATGGAATACATATGAAACAACATGGAGCGGGTAATGCATCATGTTTCACCTAATTATGCATAGAAATTTTACTTCATCAAGCCTTTTTGAAATGTTTACATTCAACTTTGATACCTCCTCCATCATTCTATCAGTGAGCTCAATTAAGGCCACTAGTGGCACATTCTCTATTTGCCAAATGCAAGATTTTCAATATTGGGTCACTAATTGCTACTATTTCTTTCACATTCCTCCAAAATAATGGATACATGTTATGCTTTGTGAGTACAAGCTACTTTCTTTCTAGCGTATTCAGGGCTTACGAGTAATGTCCCCAAGCCATTAAACACCCTCTCATCAAGCAAATTAGAAAGCATGATAAACATGTATGCAAAGCATGTGAGGGTAGGCTTTATCAACTCTTTGCTTTTGATTTTTTTGAATGAAGCAAGTATAGTAGGTTTAGAAGTCACAAATGTAACAACTTTTTGTGCATCTTGCAACACTAGCTTTCTCCATGCAATGTTCTCAATGTCTTCAAAAAGAAAATCAAGACAATGGCATGTGCGATAGATAAAAAAATATATGAGGCTGTCTAGCCTCCACCAAGCTACCAGACTTTATGCAATTTGTGGCATAATCCATGCACACTTGTACAACATTTTTAGGACCTACATCTATTATAACATCTTTCAATATGCGAAATATGTATTCTCCTGAATTATACTCACTAGAAGTTTCCTTAGATCTCAGGGACATGGTCCCATAAATGCAACAAACCATGATATCGATGATTGGTCTACTTGTAGTGTCAACCTAGCCATCACCCATACAATGGTACATCCATAAGCCATCCATTTTCCTCGTAATCTAGTAAGTTCATTTTCAATGGATCTAACTTCAACCTATAATTGCTTCGTGTGTAAATACTCATATGAAGGAGGCTTAAAAGAAGGACCTTCTTTCCCGATTGCACTGACCATCTCTAAAAAATATGGTCTCCTTACTTTCCAAAAGGAGATGTATGTCTTTGGTGAAATAGAATCTATGTAATGCTTTTGTTGCATCATCTCTTTTGAGGCTCCCATGCTTTGTGCAATACTCCTTTTTCTTCTCTTTGTTTTAGGGACTAATCCATTTTGCATACTCTCCTCTAAAACATTCTCATCATATTGACATCATGATGCATGGAATAACATTCTCTTTTACATTGCACTTTTCTGTCATCGAAAGAAACATGTCAACCTCGTTACTACAGATTTGCTACTACTTTCTCCACTTACTTTGAGCACTTGGCAACACCATAGCCATAGAGACCTAGGGAATGGGTCCTAATGTGGTCTTGCTCCCCATGAAATGTGTGTCTACAATAGTTGCATCTCCAAGTTCATTGACCTTTAGATAGTTGCTTCACTTTCACAACATATTCCCATTCTCTTCGTGCTTTTCGAGGCATCTACATGTGGACCAAAAGCCCCGAATTTCAATCATAATACATAAGATTCAATGAATCCATACAAATTATACAATTAAACATGAATGATGACTTCGGAGTCGACAACTTTTGTGTGGAAGCCTCTGAGTAGAGTTCGAAACAACTCCTCACTTCAAGTATGTGTTCACAGTGAAATAACCGCTCTTACAATAAGATGTTTAGCGTGCGCGCGTGCGCGCACACACACACACACACACACACACACACACACACACGTATTGACCCCTTCCCCTTCCCCTTCCCCTTCCCCTTCTTGTTCTCTTTTGGTAGCTTAAGAGTTAGAGAGCTCCTCCTTGGTAGCTCAGGAGAGCAAGGACCCTCTCTTAGGTAGCTTCGTAGTGGTGTGTGAATAGTTATAGGAGACCCAAATATGCAAGCGAACTTCTTGTGAAATGACCAACGTTTGGATTTTTTTACTTGCAAGGAAGCTTCTGAAAAATTCATGTTAGAAAAGGGTTTCGAACTGGATGTATGAAATTACATATTGGGCGTTTCGTTAATCATTTCGGACATGTTTGATAGGAACTATGAGTGACCCTATACAAAAGGGGGAAGACTCTAAGAACAACATGTAAAGGACTCATGACTGACCTGATTTTATGCTCCAATCTTGACCTTTTTGTATAGATACTAAGTTTTGCTTTCCTAATTGACCCACATAGGTTTGTCATGCTTTGACCAGGCTATGTGTGTCAGTACGGAAGCAAAACTTATTAAATATACAAAGAGGTCAAGATTGGAGCACCCAAACATGTTGGATCGTATATACTCTATTTAGCATTGATGACAAGTTCACTTTGAGATGTTTGTGATCATATGAGAGTTTAGAGACAATGATTAAATTGTTTCCATGTGTTTTTTGGCAAAGCATATGAAACCATTTGAGGTGAGTCCTAAAAGTAGGTAACAAAATCTAGAGAGGCTAGACAATATTATATGGGCTATGCATGCCTTATATGAGAATGCATTGAGATGAATATGGCACTTTGAAGGCCTTTTATATAGCACCACTAGAACCATTTGAATGAAGCAAGATTTCCCTTTGTCTTTTGACTCCCCTTAGTATTTACAGCTATGGGATCATTAATTTCATTGTCATGCAGGTTGGTAACTGTGTTCTGTTAATAGGAACTCATAACCATGCTATGCTATATGCATTTGATATTATTTTGCTCTCAGAGCTCGCACAAGGTCTATGGTCACATCTCATTGCATTAGATGATTTTTGTTTGTAGGAAGGCCTTGTGGTGAGCCTTGGCATGAGCTAAGTTCATCTTCCATACATCTACATAGGTCAAGAGAAATTGAGTGCTTATGCTAGTGGGGTATCATGTTGAGGTGGTCAAATCATATGTATACTGGGGATAACTAAGTCTGACTTGCCCTCCAAAAAGTTGAGGATAGGGATTGCCATTTATGTCAAGCGAGAGCTGTAGTTTTATTTTCCCCTTATTATTTCTTGGAATTTCTCAAGAGCTTCAGTGGGAATATGAAATATAGGGCTTGAAGACTTTCCCTTGACGAGTTTATACAATAAATGACCTCACAAATAAAGTCCTTTTCCATGAAATTTCCATTTGTAAGCTTGGAAAAGAGAGATTAAGTTGTTAGAAGGGAAATCTGCATTAAGTTTTATATTCATGTGGTTGAAAACTTGTAGGGATAAATAAGTTAAAGGCACATTTCTCTGACGTGCTGGATGAAAATGCCATTCCTAGATGATTAGGGTTCTGGTAGATAATCTATGCATACGTGCATGTGACCCTTTATATAAGCATTTGATTGCTAATCCAATTTCCTATGGATGGAGATCGTGTTTTCTTTCTTGAAAATCCTTTTTCTTTTTATCTGAGTTTGAATTTATGAAACATCATGTTTTAGTTGATACTTGTCCTAGTAATAAGAAGTGTATTTTTTCATGTATCAAATCATGCATTGAAACTGAAGAATACGATCTGCGCGCACGAAGTGTAAGACTTTATCACCACACAGTTGTCATGAAGTCACTATACTGAAGCATACGAGTTCATACTGTGGACCTTCTATCAAGCATGAAATATATATATATATATATATATATATATATATATACATATATATATATATATATATATATATATATATATATATATATATACATATATATATATATATATATATATATATATATACTGTGGACCTTCTATCAAGCATGAAATATATATATATATATATATATATATATATATATATATATATATATATATATATATATATATATGTATATATATATATATATATATATATATATATATATATATATATATACATATATATATCTATCTATATATATATATATATATATATATATATATATACATATATGTATATATATATGTATATATATATATATATATATATATATATATATATATATATATATATATATATATATATATATATATATATATATATATATGTATATATGTATATATATATATATATATATATATATACATACATATATATATATATATATATATATATATATATATATATATATATATATATATATATATATACATATATATATATATATATATATATATATATATATAGATATATATATGTATATATGTATATATATATATATATATATATATATATATATATATATATATATACACATATATATGTGTATATATACACATATATATATATATATATATATATATATATACATATATATATTTTTTAATTAATTTTGGTGGGTGATTATGGATGGGGCAAGATAAAAATTTATTGAAGGAGAGTGAGCCACGTGCGATTGATATATTTTAAGGTTTATATTTTAGTGAGGGAATCTACAATCAAGTGTCTCACTTCCGCTACCCTCTTTCTCTTGTTTGTTGTTTTTTAGTTAAAAGCGAGAAGAGAAATCACTGTATTTTGAGGAAGACAAGAATGCACGCCTGTCCAGTTTCTGGTTGACTGTTACATTAAGTAACCTCTTTGCTGCTACAGGTAATGCCAGAGAATTATTTGTTTGGCAAGAGGCCTTTGCTACCTTTGTGGTTCAAGAACATAAGCATAGTTGTAGGTGAGCCCATGCAATTTGACATTCCAACCTTGAGGGCAACTGCTGAGACAGCTGTAAGGACAATGTATTTTAATGAGCGGGAAGGTTCTCCTCTTCCGGAGTTACCCTGTAAAGCTCCACCATCTTCTTTACCTGAAGACATGGTTTTGCGCTGGCTCTACTCACACATGTCTGAGCAATTAAGAAAAATAATGCAGGAACTTTACTTCAAAGCTAAAGCTCTTAATAAAAAGATGTCTTCTGAATGAGCAAGATCAGATGGTGATTCAACTGGAAGCTTTAATTGTAGAACAGCTTGGGTGTACCTGGACCCCTTCACAACGCTTGCAACCAAATGAAGATTTGTCACCACCGGCCACAATAAATTTCTGATCTAGATCTTTGAAGACAGTCAACCAGAGGAAGCTGGGTAATTATATTCTTTACAAGGAGAGCGACATCAGCTTGTAACACGCTTCTTTATTTTTTATTTTTTTTAAAATTATTTTAATTTCATCAGAATACGCAAGTACAACAGTGTTTGTCTCTGTGTCGAGTCTAATCACACACGGACTACGGTAAATTGTGGTGCAATGGAACGTCTCCGTTTTCTGCTGCGTTAATAAATAACTTAACATTGAATCAGGTAGCGAGTAGATTCCAGCTTACAGTCATGTTCATTCATATAATCAATCTGCTTGAGAGTATTGCTAGGAGTCCTTGATGGCTGGGCACTTGGAATGACATTCGTGTCTAAAAAACGACAGACTGCAGAATCCAATGGGTCGAGGGAAGGGCTTAGAAAGTTTCATCGGTAAGGCTAAAGATGAACAATAACAGTACGAATGCAATAGTGAATGTTTTTTCACAGATGTTTTTTATTTAACAGTTTTGGGGGTATATGTGCCTGTCTTCATGCAAGTCCTATGATCTTAGTTTGAGAATCTTGATTGGAAGATCCGGTCGAACAGAACTGCGGGTTCTTCTTTGATCTTTTAAATAAATTAATAATCTTGTGTGGTCATTATGGAGCTTTTGTCAGCGGTCGACGTCCTAAGATGAAGTTACAATTGTTGAGGAATTATAAACCATTTTGTGTTTTGACCAGGCCGCCACTTTCTCCCATAGAGTGATGATAAACGCCTGCTCAAAAGAGCTTCCAGCATTAACGGGACTCATTTTTTTTGCGAGCCTTCTTAATCTTGTTCGCGTACATTCTTTGTATTTCCTAGCAGTAATTCTGTCTCAATCAATTATCATCGTGTAAGAAGTTTATCGATTCATTTTTGCAAGTCTTTTCGTCAGTACAACACCCCAATGCATCCAGTATGATAGAGGGCTATCTAAGGTTAATACGATGAAAGGAAATATCTTAACAAGGAAATGAACTAAATTTTACATGGGCATTGATTTTATCTACGTAAGGACAAACTAGTAATTTTGGTTTCAGCTCTGACAACTTGCTCGTGCACATTGAAGTCTTGGAACGGGGTCCCTTTTTTGGGTAATATTATGTAATATATTTAAAAGTCAATTTTTTGTACAAGTAAACTTTTGAGCGCAAGAAATTTCTGGCTTGTGTGCTTGAATTGGTCAAAAAGTGGTAAATTTTAACGTCCTTAGAAACTTCTTTTCTATTTTTTGTTATTAAGTGGGGCTAGTCACTTGTATATGGCATTAGATCATGCTTTTACACGTGTGAAGAGGGATCGTTGACGTATCTTGGTGAAGCAATATGATACTCTAACATCTACCTATAAACTTTTGAGCGCAAGAAATTTCTGGCTTGTGGCCTCTTTTGCGTTGGACAACTGTTGTTATGACACGGAAAAGATATACACTGGGTTTCTTTTGTAGATGCTTTGCACCTTGTAGCTCTGAGTTATAAAATCAATGTACCATGTGATCTAGTGTATTGTTTAGTTGTGTCTTGACATTTTGAAGCTCTAGACCTTGCTTATGTATGGGTTTGTCTTGTTTGCCTCCATCACAAGTGCTAGCTCTTTTTGAGGTTTCCAATATGAGTAGCATAGATTTTGCCCTCTAACTTCTCTAGATTTAAGTAAACCTAGAGTATACACCTAAGTATCACGTCTTACCTTTAGTTTTCCTTGTATCTATTGCAATTTCATCACCTTTGTTGATTTCGAAGATGTTATTGGGAGCAAAGATGCAATCTCTTCATTTTCCTAATTGAGAAATCCTTGATTTGGGACCTATATATTTCCATAGATGGATACGCTTCGTTGGAAGATTCTTTTGGCATTAAGATGCAATTCTAGTCATATCGCTTTTCATTGTTCTCCATTTTAATGTCGAAAGCATGTTATTTTTACTTATCCACTTGGCATTAGGAAATGGTCCAATACAATATCACAATCAAGTATGTTAATGCTTAACATGCTATATCATATATCTATCTTTAGGAAGATAATCCTCAAAATCGATGATAATAGTCTTGCTTCTTGAACCTTTATGTCAATGACTACCCCATAGTCTAGTTATTCAACATTCATGGTATGGAGAATATGAGCTTCAAATATTGGCTTGACTTAGAAATTGATATAATAATTATGGATATGCAATCCTCTTTTCATATCCACTTAGAAAATGCTTTTTTTGCCGCTCAAATATTTAAGAGGAAGACTATATATCACTCTCTAAGAACAAGCTATTAAGTGGAAATTGTTGATATATTTTCGTAGTGATCTATGTAGTTTTCTTCCCTGGTTTGCACATATGTCTATAACGCTAACAAGTCACTTATATTTTTATACTTTCACTTGGTAATACACTCAGTGTTGTGTTGTAGCGTTTTCTTCTTCCTTGCGTTGTGTGTGTGCTTCTGCAATCCTCGAACTCCAATAATTGGTATGAGAGCAAGTCACCACTTTCTTTACTTGTGCCAATTGCACCTACTGGAGAGCAGCTTCATTGGGATGACAAAGATGCACAATCACATCTATTGATAGCTTTGTAAATCAAACATGTCATTGTCTTACATCTGCTCATACAAAAACAAAAAAAGATGCTTTGGATATTCTTAGCACACTTACCAGGCAAGGGTTGCTTGCCTTCAAAAACCATTGTAGAGTGGGCATATGAATCAAGCAGATTTGTTGGAAAATTTTGTGGCAAAGATCAAGGATTTGAAAGACTAGCTGATTTTTACCGATGAAATCTTGTCAGATAATTTACTTGTGTAAATTGTTCTTAATGGTCTTTTGGATTTTTATCAAAGTTTTGCTTCCACCTCTTCATTGGATGAGGAAATGCAATCAAAATGCCTCAAAATTTGAGGATTTAGTCTCTGTTTTTATAGGAAGCGTAGTTTAGATAAAACATGTCAATTATGTGTGGTGCAAATCAAACTTATCCACTACTAAGCAAAAATTTGTTAATGTTGCATAGTCAAAGAAGGAAAGATAAAGATGATAAGAAAACAAAGTAAAAATAGTTTTGTAAGTATTGTAAGGCAAATGATTATGTCATTAAGAGTTGTCCGAAATTGGTTGCAAAAAAGGGCAAAGAAGAAAGTTGGACTAGTTGCAGTAGAGGCCTTTATAACTAAAATAGAATCTATGAAACTTGTTCAAAATGAAGAATGGGATTTTACTACTCATTGTAGCTATGATCCATCTTCTCATGAGGAGTGTGTGTCTCTTGTGGACTTTGATGTTTAGTACTTTAATAGTGTTCGAACCAAACGTGTTACCTCATAGCATAGTTTCTTTAGCTCACTTAAACATGTTCCTATTGGAGATATTCTCACATGTGCTAACAGATCCTCTTATTTTGTCATGGGAGTTGGAAAGATAATTTGTATTATTGTTGATGGTAGTACTTTCACAATGTGAGATGCATTAGATGTGCTAGGGATGAAGAAAAACATGGTATCAATTCTAACACCAACAAAAATTGGCATGGTTGTTAAATATATTGATGCTATATGTACAATTCATGATCTCTCAAATGGTGTTCATATCATTGCTTGTGACATTTTATGTTTTGGATTGTATAAGCTCATAGATTATGTGAAATTTGAGAATGATTTAGATTATGTAGTTCATGATTCTCAAGCTATGTCAGATGTAAGTTTTTGGCATGCATGCTTCAATTATCTGAATTTTGTCAGTTTTTGGCATGCATGCTTCAATTATCTGAATTTTGTCAGTTTTTGGCATGCATGCTTCAATTATCTGAGTTTTGTCAGTTTGCTTCACCTACTTAAATATAAAAAGGTATTCTCTTTGCCCAAACTTGAGGTGCCTTCTAAGCATGTCTGTGAGGGTTGTATTTTGGGTAAAATGCAATGTTCTTCCTTCTCGAAAGATGGTTGAGGTACAATTGGACATAAATTATAGCTTGTTCATAGTAATGTATATGGTCTAATGCAAATGCCTTCATTTTGGAATTACCTGTACTTCGACTTCTATTGATGAATTTCCTATGCATGCATGGGTCTATCCATTGAAATTGAAGTTCGAAGTATTTATGTGCTTTAAACAATTCCTAGTTATGGTTGAAAATCTATGAGCACGTAAAATGGGTACCCTTTGTTTTGATCGAGGGAAGGAGTATGTCTTTTGAATTTAATGCACTTCTGGTTAATTGTGGGATAAAACATTGTGCATAGTGCCGTATACACCTCAACAAAATAGAGTTGTTGAGAGAAAGGTCTCATGGAAATATCAAGACATATGTTCAAGAGTTAGCATGTACCATATAGCTATAAAATGGGTACTCTTTGTTTTGATCGAGGGGAGGAGTATGTCTTTTGAGTTTAATGCACTTCTGGTTAATTGTGGGATAAAACATTGTGCATAGTGCCTTATACACCTCAACAAAATAGAGTTGTTGAGAGAAAGGTGTCTCATGGAAATATCAAGACATATGTTCAAGATTTAGCATGTACCATATAGCTTCAGGCTTGAGGTTGTTATGCGTGCATCATATGAGCTTAATAGGTATCCCACCAAAGCATTGATGAAATTGGATGATAAGGTTGTGAAATGTATTTTTGCAAGGTGTAATTTTAAAAGCAAAGACCATTATCCGTATCATCCATAGAGAATGTGTTTTGGTTAGTCATGATGTTTTTGTGGAAGGTTCAATTCAACCCTTACTTTTATGTACCAAATAGACATCAGTCAACTCAAAGGATGTGTATGTTACTTTTCTTCCTCTTTTTACAAGTGAACAATCAAATGTTGCTCCTAATTTCTTAGCCTTTATAGGTTTTAGATGATGATGTAGATCATTCTATTTTTGGTGCAAGTTTACACGATGCACTCATTGATGCAAGAGCTGACATTCAAGCGGTGAAAACTATGCCTAACTAGTATACATTGACTTTGAGAGATAGCAAGTTATATACACCTTTGCCATATCATACTCATTTAGGCTCTCATAATTCTCGTTTTGCATAAGATTGTTATGTAATGGTTGTCTCTAGTATTTCTGATGAGAATAAGCATGAAGCACGAAATTCAAAAAATTGAATGGTTGCTATTGAATGAGAATATAATTCTATTATGAAAAATGGTACTTGGTCTTTATACGATTTTCCTCCAAGCAAAAGGGCTATCAACACAAAATGAGTATACGAGTTGAAACATCATCTTAATAGAATAATTGATAGGTATAAGAATAGGCTTGTTGTCAAAGGACATGCTCAAGAGAAGGGAATTTATTTTGATGACACCTTTGCTACTCACATGTGAATTACCACCATTCATAGCATTCTTGCACTTGTAGCTCATGGTGGTTGGAATGTACATCAGTTGGACATTAAAACTGTATTTTTGAATGGTGATTTACATGAGGAAGTGTATGTATTTCAATCCCATGGTTTTATGCAAAAATTGCATGAAAACAAGTATGCAGGTTAAAAAAGGCATTGTATTGATTGAAGCAAGCACCATGTGATGGTATGAAAAGATACATGCCTACTTTCTAGCACATGGATTTGAGAACAATCTAACTGAGAGAACCTTATATGTTAAGTGTGAAGTTGATATACTTATCATTATTTGATGATATGTTGGTCACTAGTGCTAATGAGAAGCATATTATTGAATTCAATGCTGATTTGCATGCCACTTTTGGATGCCAAATTTGGGCATTTGCATTATTATTTGAGCATTCAACTTATGCAAGTTAATAGTTCAATAGTATTGTGTCAACCAAAATACATTGACATATTTTGTAGCGTTTTTGCCTTGAAGATTGCAATCCTATTATCACTCCCATGGAGACACATTTATGGTTGAGCCTTCTGTCGAGATGCATTTGATCTTATTCTCTATGAAGATATTGTTGCATGTTTGATTTACGTATGCATAACCCATCTGATGTTCAATTTGTTATCTCTCAAATGCGAAACTTCATCAATGATCCTAGTATCAAGCATTAGCATGCACTTAAGCGCATCTTTTGCTACTTAAGTAGTATTTGGCTACTTGGATTGTTTTATTCCATAGGGGGATCATTACTACTAGATTTACATGCTTTTTGTACTTAGATTCTGTTGCTTGATATGACACTCGTATGTCCACCAATGGTTTTTGTTTCATGCTTGGTGTTGATATATTTAGGTAGTGATGTGTGTGAACACACTAGGACCACCGGGGCACTTTTTTCCCTCTTTAGGAGATTTTTTCCCCCGGCTCGTATCTATGCCTATTGCCCTAATGGGCTACTTATCTTTGTACATTCTCTAGTAATACAATCAGTATTGTGTGTTGTGCTCCAAGCTTCTTCTTCTTCCTTGTGTTGTTCACGTGCTTTCGTAGACATCTAACTCCAATAATTGGTATCAGAGCAGGTCGCCGCTTCATCTAGGGCATCATCGATAATCCTCCGATTGAAGTCTCAAAATTGCAAGAATTTTGGTAAGCATACTTAGGCTGTTTCAGAGATCAAAACCGTTTCGCTTTGTGGTGCCGAAATCGCGATCTGAGCTCGTTTTGGCCTCCGAACGCACCATCGTAGTGCTTGTGCAGGCGACTTCATCTTTCTTTGCCAAAGGTATATACCAGTTTCGGTAGTCCATTATAAGTGTCTCAAAATCTATTACAGGTTTAGCAGGATTTGTCTCGATAGTTCTGCTCAACTTTTTGAGATATAGTCAATTTTTTGCATCAAGGTATTTTAGTCATCGGCCATGGCTGAAAGAGTGATGTATTCTATATGTTGGTTGTTGAGGATAAGTTGGATGGTACCAACTATTCGTTATGGGCTTATATGATGCGACATGTATTGGTTGCAAAAGGACTGTCGAATATTGTGTAGGGTTTTGGAAGACGTCCTATTACACCTGCGAATACAAGTACTGCAAATACAGGTGCTCGAGCTGATGGAGATGGTGTCGAAGATGATGATATTCTACAGATTCCTGTTCGTGTTGTGGTTTTTCTTGCACCTACTGCAGAGCAAATTCGTTGGGATGGCAGAGATGCTCAGGCACATGCATTGATAACTTTGTCTATCAAACATGCCATTATTCCTCACATTCGCTCTTGCATAACAGCTAAGGATGCTTGGGATACACTTGCCACATTGTACAAAACTAGGAATGACGCTCGTGTTGCTTACCTCCGAAAACAGTTGGAGAGTGAGCACATGAATGAAGGTGATTCTATGGATAGTTTCCTAACAAAGATCAAAGAATTGAAGGAACTGTTGATTTATGTTGATGAAGTTATGCCAAATAGCTCACTTGTGCAGACCATTCTGAATGGTCTTCCTGATTCATATCAGAGTTTTGCTTCTACTCTTCAGTTGATGATGAAAGGCAATCCAAAATGCCTTGTCATTTGAGGAGTTAGTCTCTGTTCTGTTGCAGGAAGATTAGTCGAAGTAGAACAGGTCCATTATGCGTGTTGCAAATCAAGCTTTCCTAGCTAGTCAAAAGGGCAAAGAAAAATGGAGCTCTTCAACTAGTAAGCAGAAATCTGCTTATTCTATACATTCAAAGAAGGAAGACAAAGATGAGAAGAAATCAAAAAATCAGAAATTGTTTTGCAAGTACTGTAAAGGAAATGATCATATCATAAAGAACTGTCCTAAACTGGCTGCAAAAGAGGCTAGAATGGTTGTTGCAGAGGCCTCTACTCTAAAAACAGAGTCTGCTTACCTTGTGTAGGATGAAGAATGGGCATTTACTATAGTTTGTAGTTTTGACCTATCTTCTCATGAGCAGTGCATGTCTGCAGTTAACTGATAGTGGGGCAACCAAACATATTACCTTGCAGCGTGATTTCTTCTCTTCACTCGAGCCTGCCCTATAGGAAATACTATCATATGCGCCAACAACTCCTCTTATCTTGTCATGGAGTTGGTAAGATCATTCTGAGACTACTGATAGTAGTTCTTTCACTTTCTCAGATGCTTTATTTGTGTCAACGATCAAGAAGAATATGTTATCATTTTTTGCATTAGCCAAGATTGGCTTGGTTGTGAAATTTATTGATGACAGATGTACAGTTCATGATGTGTCAAATGGCGATGTTATTATTGCTTCTGGCATTTTATGTCGTGGGCTATATAAGCTCATAGACTATGAAAAATCGGTGAATGATTTGGCATGTGTAGTACATGATTCTCAAGCTATGTTAGATGCAAAGCTTTGGCATGCACTCTTTGGTCATCTGAAATTTGCTAGTTTTCTATGCCTACAGAAATCTGAAATGGTGTCCTCTTTTCCCAAACTTGAGGCACCTAGTAAACATGTATGTGAAGGTTGTATTTTGGGCAAAATGCAGCATTCCTCATTTCCAAAAGATGGTTCAGTTCGGGCTAGTCAAAAATTGCGACTTGTTCGTAGCGATGTTTGTGGTCCTATGCAAACACCCTCTTTTGGAAATTATCTTTACTTCATGACTTTCATTGATGATTTTTCTAGGCATGCATGGGTATACAACTCAAAGCAAAGTACAAAGTGTTTATGTGCTTCAAACAGTTTTTGGTTTTGGTTGAAAATATATCAGCATATAAAATGGGCACCCTCTGTTCTGATGGAGGGGGGGAATATATGTCTTCTGATTTTAATGCATTTCTGGCTGAACGTGGGATAAAACATCACTGTACAGTGCCATATACACCTCAATAGAATGGAGTTGCTCAACGAAAGAACAAGTCACTCATGGAGATGGCGAGGTATATGGTCAAGAGTCAGGCCTTACCACATACTTTCTTGCTTGAGGTTGTTATGTGTGTAGCATATGTACTTAACACGTGTCCCACTAAATCACTGTAGTCTATCACTCCATATGAGGCTTCGCATGATCACAAGCCATCTGTTGCTCATCTGTGTGTTTTTGGTTGTCTCGCATATGCATTAGTGCCTGAACAACATTGTAGAAAATTGGATTATAAAGCAGTAAAATGTATTTTTGTTGGGTACAGTTCTGAAAGTAACGGTTATCGTCTGTATCATCCATAGAGTAAACACATTTTCGTTAACCGTGATGTTGTTTTTGTGGAAGATGTTATTTATCCATTGCCTTCATGTACTAAGGAGACATCTATTAGCTCCAAAGACATGTATGATACTTTGCTTCCTCTTTTTACAGGTGGATAGTGTAGTGCTGGTCCTAATGAGGCAACTTCTCAGCCTTTGCAGGTTTCCTGTGATGATGCAGATCATTCCATTTTTTATGCAGATTTACATGACACTCTTGTTGATGAGAGAGCTGATATTGAGCAAGCAAAAAGTATGCCAAAATGGCTGGTGCAAACTTTGTGTTACAGCAAATAAGATGCATCTCTGTCATATCGTACTCGATTAGGCTCTCATAGTGCCTCTTTTGACACTCTTGTTGATGAGAGAGCTGATATTGAGCAAGCAAAAACTATGCCAAAATGGCTGGTGCAAACTTTGTGTCACAGCAAATTAGATGCATCTCTGTCATATCGTACTCGATTAGGCTCTCATAGCGCCTCTAGTCTTTGTGATGAGACTAAACTTGTTTCGTTTGATGAAGCATAAAATTCTGAACATTGGATGGCTGCAATGCAATCTGAATATGATTCTATAATGAAGAATGATACTTGTTCTTTATGTGACTTGCCTCCTGGCAAGAAGGCCATTGGCACAAAGTGGGTACACAAGCTGAAGCATAAACCTTATGGAACAGTTTACAGGTATAAGGCCAGGCTTGTTGCAAAGGGTTATGCGCAGGAAAGAGGCATTGATTTTGATGAGACCTTTGCACCTACTTGCCGAATGACTATTGTCCGTAGCATTTGTGCACTTGCAGCTCATCATGGTTGGAATGTACATCAGTTGGATATCAAAATAGCATTTCTGAATGGTGACTTGCATGAATAAGTGTATGTTTTTCAGCCTCGTGGCTTTGTGCAGAAAGGGCATGAGAACCAGGTGTGTAGGTTAAAGAAGGCATTATATGGTTTAAAGCAAGCACTAGGGGCTTGGAATGAAAAGATACATGCCTATCTGATTGCACATGGTTTTGAGAACAGTCCAACTAAAAGCACCTTATATGTTAAGTGTGCTAATGATGTACTTCTGATCATTGTGGTTTATGTTGATGACATGTTGCTCACTGGTCCTCAGAGAGGCATATTGTTGATTTTAAGGGTGATTTGCATGCCTCATTTGAGATGTCTGATTTGGGGCATTTGCATCACTATTTGGGCATTCAGTCTATGCATGTTGATGGTGGAATGGCTTTGTGTCAAATGAAATATATTTACACATTATTGCAGCGTTTTGGCCCTGAAGTCTGTAAACCTATTGCCACTCCTATGGAAACAGGTTTATGACTGAGTCTTCATGATGTTGGAGATGCATTCGATGTTGTTCTCTATCAGTAGGCTGTTGGATGCTTGATTTACTTATGCATTACTCGGCCAAATATTCAGTTTGCTATCTCACAGATGACTAGGTTTATGCATTGCCCAGGAGTCAAGCATTGGCAAGAGGTTAAGCACATCTTTCGCTACTTGAGTGGTACCCAGCTACTTGCTTTGTTTTATCCCAAGGGGGGATCACTACCGCCAGATTTGCATGCTTTTTCAGACTCTCATTGGGCTAGTTGCTATGACACTTGTGTGTCCGCTAGTGGTTTTTTCTTCATGCTTGGTAGCTCATGCATATCTTGGTTGAGCAAGAAGCAGCCTATTGTGGCCACTTCCAGTTGTGAGGTTGAGTATAGGGAAACTTTCACGGCGACTGTTGAGTGTGTGTGGCTCAGATGCCTTATGGCTGATTTGGGTGTATGTCAGTCTTCTGCCACCACCATCTTCACTGACAGTCAGAGCGCATTGGTACTTGTGAGAAACCCTATGTTCCATGCTCGCTCTAAGCACATTGAGGTGCATTTCATTATGTCAGGGAGAGGTTCTCTGTTGGGGAGATCAGCTTGGCATATGTGCCCACACAGGAGAACATTGCAAACCTTTTCACAAAGGTTCTACCTAGGGAGAAATTTGAAGCTTTCTGCAAAGCTTTGGGCTTGCTTCCTTTTGTGGATTAATTCCACATAGCTTGGCACTTCCTTATACATGAGTGTCAGCTCCTTGTTCACCGCATCACTCCAAGGGGGGATTTGTTGATATATTTAGGTAATGATGTGTGTGAACACACTAGGACTACCGGGGCACTTTTTTCCCTCTTTAGGAGGTTTTCATCCCCCCTCGTATATATGCCTATTGCCCTAATGGGCTACTTATCTTTGTACATTCTATAGTAATACAATCAGTATTGTGTGTTGTGCTTCAAGCTTCTTCTTCTTCCTTGTGCTATTCGTGTGCTTCCACAGATGTCTAATCCAATATTTGGTACCTCATGTATCTATTAGTAGTAAGAAGTAGCCTATTGTGGCCACTTCTTGTTGTGAGGCTGAGTATAAGGCAAGTTCTAGAGCTACTCTTGAATGTGTGTGGCTTAGATGCCTTTTAGCTTATTTGGATGTTTATCAATCTTTTGCCACTACCATCTTTGTTGATGGTCATAGTGCATTGGGAATTGTTAAGAAACCATGCTTTCCATGCTCTCACAAAGCACATTCAAATGCACTATCATTATTTCAAGGGGAGAAACTTTGCTCGAGAGATCGGTATGGCTTATGTGCCTACATTGGATGATGTTGAAGACCTTTTCACAAAGGCTCTACCTAGGGAGAAGTTTGAAGATTTTCACAAAGTTTTAGGCTTACTTCCTTTTGTGGATTGATTTCATTCCACATAGCTTGGAACTCCTTATACATGAGTGCCATATTTGTTGATCTATTTTGGTAGTGATGTGTGTGAATACACTTAGGACAATCGAGGTACTTTTTCCCCTCTTTAGGAGGTTTTTTCTTGTAGCTTGTATATACTCCTATAACTCTAATGGACCACTTATATTTTTTTACATTCACTTGTTAATACACTCTGTGTTGTATTGTGTTGTGTTGTGCTCCGCGCTACTTCTTCTTCCTTGTGTTATTTGTGTGCTTCTATATTCCTTGAAATCCACCAAAAAATTTCCCATTTTCCTTTGGGAGAGGCTATAAGAAATTATTTTTTCTTCCTCTTCTCTTCTTGAAATGAAGTAGTGTTCCATGTGAGCTTAATGGTATTGGATATCAATCATACCTTATCTTGTTATTCATGGAAGATAAAAATGTTGGAAATTAAATACCTCGTAACCAATATAAAAAGCTTCCTTTGAAGAATGAGGTGAAATATTTCTTCTATATACAAGTAAACATCTAGTAGGATTATAACTAGCATTTTAAGTAGATGGCATACATGAAAACCTTATGAATTTCAACTAAATGGAAATAGTTTGTTATCTACTAAGAAAAACATCCTTTAGCAATCATACTGTATCACTTGGCCTCAAAGGAATTATTGACCTTGAAATGGACTATCTCCTTGCTTTGGTTTGAAAATATCAAGAACTATATGAAGATAAATTCTTGGGTATCTATTTTAAAAGAATAAAAAATCTCCCCTTTCTACAAAAACTATTGCTATCCCCTATAGGGGGATGCATATATAAATTATCAGTCTATTTCTAGATGAAAGTTCTCTAATGGATGATGAGTCTCTCACTTCTTGGCCATAGAAAAAGATAGATCTCTCAAAGGGATCTATTCTTCTCTATCTCATAATAGTGGATGCCATCTCTAATCTATAAAGATATATCTTCACTACACCATATGAGAAGTCAATCTAATAGGATGCATTATTTGTCCTCATAAAGTGGATTCTCATGAATATTCTCTCTTATCAAACTAGGCTACCTCGATAAACATAATTGTCTAATAATGGATATCACCTAAGCATCAAGTTTGTGTAGTTGTCAAGGTACAAAAATTAAATCAAGTTACTTCTTTAGATCCCTTAGTAATGCCACAAGTTGGTGGTACTGTTGTCTCTTTTCTAATTAAGGATATATCTTCTCTTCTTGAAAAATAGTTCCATGCATATAATGGCTTTTATTTATTCATTCGAATTTGTTAAGTACTTGAGATTGTTTTCTTTAGAAACTCCTTGGATCCTCTATTTGTAGTACCATTTTTCAAATTAATGAACTCAATATATTATACAATTTCACTTGTGTGATATTTGATGGAGATGATTAATCTCCACAAGACAAGCTATACTTGATTTTAGAATACCTCTATGTCAAGCATAGCTCAAGGCTTTCACCAATTCTGGAAGTCTTTATCAAAATATGAAAGATTAACGCTTTTGTGAGACATAGCTTCACTAGAGAAAGTCTTCTTCACAAAACTCAGTCATTGACTAACTAAATGATTAGATTTTTCTATGACATTTTGATACAACAATCTCTTGCGTTTGCGCAACTACTCCAAGTGAAATTTCTTCAAAAGAACTTAACAAACTGTAGATTTACCTCAATAAGTAAACCTATGTCTGAAACAAGCTTTTTCTGCAAGCGACTTCCACATATGCAACTTTAAACACTTGGTTCTCTCAATCTACAACCTCTATAATCAAATGCTTTTAGACATAGATGCTTACCTTCCAACTTAGATTTTGAATGCTTACTTCTGTAAAACATTACACACTACACTGAGATTTGATCAATTCTTTGACCATCGACATTGGGCTTGTTTCAAAAGTCTTTCATCACCTTTCACACATATGAATGTTTCTACTTACAATTCTCTCAGCGTGATTACAATTAGACTCTCAAATCTTGATCATAGATGCATCAACTATGGACTTAGACATGAACAAAAGGATTTCTCTATTGATTAAGCACAGAAGGAGAAACTGAAGAAAGGTCGAGACACCATTTTTAGAAAACTCTTACTATTTTCTTGAAAGATACATCTCATAGATAATTCTCATACTCAAACTCACTTATTCATCCTTTACTTATCTTCTATTCATCTACATATCTTATATCCTATATGACTCATCTATATACAAGTATATATAGGTGTACATATCCGAATTCGTCACCATTACAAGATGTATATGAACTATTTACAAGGTTAATGTACATGTGTCTACAAATCTCTTCTCTCTAAATCTTCACTTTTCTTTATGCTTCATCCTTTAATCTTTTCTTCATTCTTCTTCATTCTTCTTCCTTCCTCTTTGTAATCATCAATTAGTGATTGTCTTGCTTCAACAACTCCCCGTCAATCATTAATTGTGATTATCTGCCTCGTCTTTATACCTTCCATTTCTTTAAATCTTTGCAACTTAGGTCCATCTAAGCTCTTTGTTAACATATCTGCAACTTGATCTTTTGTAGGAGTATACATGATTTCTATTTCTTGGTCAATCATCTTTTCTCTCATGAAGTGATATTGAATCTCAATATGTTTAGTCTTTGGCACGAAACACGGGGTTAGCTGCCAAATACAAAGAACTCATATTTTCTCCATAAATGATAGGAACACTCTGATTGATGTCAAAATTCTTCATTAGATTTCTCAACCATATGACCTACTTTGCAGCTTCCAGTATACCTTTATACTCTATTGCTGTAGATGATAAAGCAACTATGTGTTGCTTCTTAGAACACTAGGAAAACAAATTATCTCTCACATAACACAAATACCCATGTGTTGATCTTCTATCATCAGAGTTACCTGCCCAATCTACATCACTATCTATCTTGATTCTTGTATCTTATGTGAACCCATAGTACAAACCTTCTTTAAGTGTGCCCTTAATATATCTTAGCACCCTTTGACCTGCAATCCAATGTTCCTTCCTTGGACAATGCATGAATTGAGATAAAACTCCAACTGCATATGATAGATCAGGCCTAGTCAATGTAGCATAAATCAAGATACCCACCAAACTCTGATAAAGCTTCATATCTTTAAATTATTCTCCTCCATATCTACTCAATTTTTGGTTCACCCCCATTGGGGTTGATGCTATCCTGCAATCTTCCATATTAAATTTGATTAGCGAATTCTTTAAATACCTTTCTTGAGTTAGATATACTGCATGTTGAGTATATAAAATCTCCATTCCCAAGAAGTATGATAAATTTTCCAAATCATTGATCTTGAATTCTTTCTCCATCAGCTTCTTAAGCATTTGTATGCCTTTGTCATCTGTACCTGTGAGTATTATTTCATCAACATAAATGCAAACATAAATAAAACCTTCTTCACTTGCTTTGACTAGCAAGCTACTATCTGTCTTTGATGCTTGGAAAACAAGTTCCTTCAAGAACTTTACAAGCCTGTAATTCCATGCCCTTGGGGCTTGCTTCAAGCCATACAAAGATCTCTTGAGCTTACACACATAATCTAGATTATATTGATCTTTGAAACCATCTGGTTGTTCCATGTAAACTTCAAATCAAGTTGAGAGAATTGTAAGTACAAACATTCATATGGGTGAAAGGTGATGAGAGACTTCTCAAATAGGCACAATCCCGATGGTCAAAGAATTGATCAGATCTCCATGTAGAGAGTAAACTTTTATACAACTAAGAAGTCAAAATCTAAGTTAGAAGGTAAGCCATCTATTTCTAAAAGAATTTGATCAAACGGTTTGTAGATTGAGAGAATCAATTGTTTAAAGTTGCATATGTGGAAGTCACTTGTAGAGAAAGCTTGTTTCAGACATAGGTCTACTTATTGAGGTAAATCTAAAGTTTTGTAAGTTCTTTTCAAGAACTTTCACTTGGACTAGTTGCGGAAACACTAGGAGGGTGTTGTACCAAAATCTCATAGAAAAATTTAATCATTTAGTCATTCAATGAGTGAGTTTTTTTGAAGCAGACTTTCCTGAGTGAAGCTATGTCTCACAGAAGAGTTAATCTTTCATATTTTGATAAAGACTTCCAAAATTGGTGAAAGCCTCGAGCTATGCTTGACATAGAGGTATTCTAAACTCAAGTATAGCTTGTCTTTTGGAGATTAATCATCTCCATTAGTGGTATGAGAGTAGGTTCTATCAAAATTGAAGGAAAGAGGACCTCGACTATTGCAAACATACAAAATTCAACATCTGAAGATTCAAAAGGATAAAGTTTGAAGGAAAAGCTAAAGAAAGAAACATGATAGCAATCAAAAGGATCAAAAGGAGTAACATTTGAAGCAAAGGTACATTTATTACTCATAAGGTTGAAGATTTGAATAATACAAGTGAAGAAAGAATGGGAGATAGGCTTCAAATTGAGAAAATGGATAGAGAGAACTATCCAGCTTGGTCCATGGGGATGGAAGCTCATCTTATGAGCAAAGATCCAATGGGATACATCACACGAGAAGAAGAAAAGCCAGATTTTAAAGATCCTAGTGTTACAACTAGGGATGAGCTTGCATATTTGAAGTTTTGGATGAAGAAGGATGCTCAAGCAAGGAGTATCATCTATATGGCAGTGAATGATTACTTCCTCATATCAGAGGACTTGAAAGTGCAAATGATATATGGAATGCTTTGGAGGAGCATTTCTAGAATACAACCAAGTCAAGGAAGGCATCACTATGGGTAGAATTTACCACATTCAAGAAGAAGGCCTCACAATCAATATCTAATTATGTGACAAAGATGAAAGACATTGATGATTCTTTAGGTGCAGTTGATTAAGACATTGAAGAAGATAAATTGGTAAGACAACTTCTTACACATCTAAGAGGAGATGAGAAGTGGAAGCCTTTCATATTATCAATAGAACTTTCATTGGATCATTTTGCTTCTGATTTGAATCAATTACTATGTCATATGCTAAACTTTGAGCATGATATCAAAGGGGATATTGATAAGAGTGTCGGTCAAGCAATGTATTCTAAGGATAAGAAGAAGTCTATCAAAGGAAAGCAACAATCAGTTGAAGATGAGGGCACTCCAAAGCAGACTTCATAAGAGGTAGAGGAAGTGGGCTGAAGTAGAGGAGGAAGCAAAAATACCAAGGATAATGTCAAAGCTTGTTGGATACATGGTAAGACCAATCATCTGGCTCATGAATGTTGGCATAATAATCAAAGCACTAGTAATTTTAATCAAAATTTCAATCAAAGAGGCAGGGGTGGAAGAAATCAGAGAGGAGGTTTTAGAGGTAGAGGTGGTAGAAGCTTCTTTAGAAGGAATGGTGGAAGAAGCTTCCAAAACCAATCCTACAATAACGCCTACTACAATTATGTATCAGATAAAAAAGAAGACTAAACTCTAATTATGAATGCAATATGTGAAGTTCCAAATGAAGACCAAAGGGTATTTTACATTGACTCAGGGTGTAGCAATCACATGAGTGGGAACATTGCTTTGATGATTGATGTAGAGAATAAGGTAATCAATCATACAGTTCAAACAAGTGACAACACAAAGC
>CM035412.1:90682938-90712938 GCA_020310875.1 Ceratopteris richardii | reverse complement strand
GAAAACAGTTGGAGAGTGAGCACATGAATGAAGGTGATTCTATGGACAGTTTCCTAACAAAGATCAAAGATTTGAAGGAACAATTGATTTCTGTTGATGAGGTTATACCAGATAGCTCACTTGTGCAGACCGTTCTGAATGGTCTTCCTGATTCATATCAAAGTTTTGCTTCTACTCTTCGGTTGATGATGAAAGGCAATCCGAATGCCTTATCATTTGAGGAGTTAGTCTCTGTTCTGTTGCAGGAAGATCAATCCAGGTAGAATAGGTCCATTATGTGTGTTGCAGATCAAGCTTTCCTGGCTAGTCAGAAGGGCAAAGGAAAATGGAGCTCTTCTACTAGTAAGCAGAAATCTGCAAATGCTGCACATTCGAAGAACCAAGATAAAGATGAGAAGAAATCAGAAAAGCAGAAATTGTTTTGCAAGTACTGTAAAGGGAATGATCATATCATAAAGAACTATCCAAAACTGGCTGCAAAAGAGGCAAAGAAGAAAGAGGCTGGAACAGTTGTTGCACAGGCCTCTACACCAACAACAGAGTATGCAAATCTTGTGTAGGAAGAAGAATGGGCATTTACTATTGTTTGCAGTTTTGACCCATCTTCTCATGAGCAGTGCATGTCTGCAGTGGACTCAGATGTTTGGTACTTTGACAGTGGGGCGACCAAACATATTACCTCGCAGCGTAGTTTCTTCTCTTCACTCGAGCCTGCCCCTACAGGGAATACTGTCACATGCACCAACAACTCCTCTTATCCTGTTATGGGAGTTGGTAAGATCATTCTGACTACTGCTCATGGTATTTCTTTCACCTTGTCAGATGCTTTATTTGTGCCAGGGATCAAGAAGAATCTGTTATCAGTTTCTGCATTAGCCAAGATTGGCTTGGTTGTGAAATTTGTTGATGACAGATGTACAGTTCATGATCTGTCAAATGGCGATGTTATTATTGCTTCTGGCATTTTATGTCGTGGGCTGTATAAGCTCATAGACTATGAAAGATCTGTGAATGATTCGGCATGTGCAGTTCATGATTCTCAGGCTATCTCAAATGCAAAGCTTTGGCATGCACGCTTTGGTCATCTGAATTTTGCTAGTTCGCTACGCCTGCAAAAAATCTGATATGGTGTCTTCTTTGCCCAAGCTTGAGGCACCTGGAAAACATGTATGTGAAGGCTGTATTTTGGGCAAAATGCAGCGTTCCTCCTTTCCAAAAGATGGTTCAGTTCGGGCTACACAGAAATTGCAGCTTGTACATAGTGATGTTTGTGGTCCTATGCAAACACTTTCTTTTGGAGACTATCTTTACTTCGTGACTTTCATTGATGATTTTTCCAGGCATGCATGGGTATATCCATTGAAGGCAAAGTCCGAAGTGTTTTTGTGCTTCAAACAGTTTTTGGTTTTGGCTGAAAATCTGTCAGCATGTAAAATGGGCACCCTCTGTTCTGATCGAGGGGGGGAATATATGTCTTCTGATTTTAATGCATTTCTGGCTGAACGTGGGATAAAACACCAGTGTACAGTGCCGTATACACCTCAACAGAATGGAGTTGTTGAACGGAAGAACACGTCACTCATGGAGATGGCGAGGTGTATGGTCAAGAGTCAGGCTTTACCACATAGTTTCTGGCTTGAGGCTGTCATGTGTGCAACATATGTACTTAACAAGTGTCCCACTAAAGCGCTACAGTATATCACTCCATATGAGGCTTGGCATGATCGCAAGCCATCTGTTGCTCATCTGTGGGTTTTTGGTTGTTTAGCATATGCACTAGTGCCTGAATAACATCGCAGAAAATTGGATGATAAGGAAGTAAAATGTATTTTTGTTGGGTACAGTTCTGAAAGTAAAGGCTATCGTCTGTATCATCCACAGACTAAACGCATTCTGGTTAGCCGTGATGTTGTCTTTGTGGAAGATGCTATTCAGCCATTGCTTTCATGTACTAAGGAGACATATGTTAGCTCTAAAGACATGTATGATACTTTGATGCCTCTTTTTACAGGTGGACAGTCTAGTGCTGGTCCTAATGAGGCAACTTCTCAGCCTTTGCAGGTTTCATATGATGATGCAGATCATTCCATTTCTGATGCAGATTTACATGATGCACTTGTTGATGAGAGCGCTGATATTGAGCAGGCAAAAACTATGCCAAAATGGCTGGTGCAGACTTTGCGTGACAACAAATTAGATGCACCTTTGTCATATCGTACTCGTTCAGGCTCTCATAGTGCCTCCTGTGCATCAGATTGCTATGCTATGGCTGCATCTAGCCTCTGTGATGAGAATGAGCCTGTTTCTTTTGATGAAGCACAGAATTCAGAAAATTGGATGGCTGCTATGCAATCTGAATATGATGCTATAATGAAGAATGGTACATGGTCTTTATGTGACTTGCCTCATGGCAAGAAGGCCATTGGCACTAAGTGGGTATACAAGCTGAAGCATAAACCTGATGGTACAGTTGACAGGTATAAGGCTAGGCTTGTTGCAAAGGGTTATATGTAGGAAAGAGGCATTGATTTTGATGAGACCTTTGCACCTACATGCCGTATGACTACTGTTCGGAGCATTTGTGCACTTGCAGCCCATCATGGTTGGAATGTACATCAGTTGGACATCAAAACAGCATTTCTGAATGGTGACTTGCATGAAGAAGTGTATGTTTTTCAGCCTCGTGGCTTTGTGCAGAAAGGGCATGAAAACCAGGTGTGCAGGTTAAAGAAGGCGTTATATGGTTTAAAGCAAGCACCATGTGCTTGGTATGAGAAGATACATGCCTATCTGATTGCACATGGTTTTGAGAACAGTCCAACTGAAAGCACCTTATATGTTAAGCGTGCTAATGATGTGCTTCTGATCATTGTTGTCTATGTTGATGACATGCTGCTCACTGGTCTTATTGAGAAGCATATTGCTGATTTTAAGGCTGATTTGCATGCCTCATTTGAGATGTCTGATTTGGGGCATTTGCATCACTATTTGGGCATTCAGTTTATGCAAGTTGATGGTGGAATGGCTTTGTGTCAAACGAAATATATTGACACATTATTGCAGCGTTTTGGCCTTGAAGACTGTAAGCCTATTGCCACTCCTATGGAGACAGGTTTACGATTGAGTCTTCATGATGCTGGAGATGCATTTGATGATGTTCTCTATCAGCAGGCTGTTGGATGCTTGATTTACTTATGCATTACTCGGCCAGAGATTCAGTTTGCTGTCTCACAGATGAGCAGGTTTATGCATTGCCCAGGAGTCACGCATTGGAAGGCGGTTAAGCGCATCTTTCGCTACTTGAGTGGTACTCGGCTACTTGGGTTGTTTTATCCCAAGGGGGGATCACTACCGCCAGATTTGCATGCTTTTTCTGACTCAGATTGGGTTGGTTGCTATGACACTCGTGTGTCCACCAGTGGTTTTTGCTTCATGCTTGGTAGCTCATGTATATCTTGGTTAAGCAAGAAGCAGCCTACTGTGGCCACTTCCAGTTGTGAGGCTGAGTATAGGGCAGCTTTCACAGCGACTGTTGAGTGTGTGTGGCTCAGACGCCTTATGGTTGATTTGGGTGTTGGCCAGTCTTCTGCCACCACCATCTTCACTGACAGTCAAAGCGAATTGGCAGTTGCGAGGAACCCTGTGTTCCATGCTCGCACTAAGCACATTGAGGTGCATTATCACTATGTCAGGGAGAGGTTCTCTGCTAGGGAGATCAGCTTGGCATATGTGCCCACGCAGGAGAACATTGCAGACCTTTTCACGAAGGCTCTGCCTAGGGAGAAGTTTGAAGCTTTCCGCAAAGCTTTGGGCTTACTTCCTTTTGTGGAGTGATTTCCACATAGCTTGGCACTTCCTTATACATGAGTGCCAGCTCCTTGTTCACCGCATCACTCCCAGGGGGGATTTGTTGATATATTTAGGTAGTGATGTGCGTGAATACACTAGGACCGCCGGGGCACTTTTTTCCCTCTTTAGGAGGTTTTTTTTCCCCCGGCTTCTATATACGCCTATTGCCCTAATGGGCTACTTATCTTTGTACAATCTCTAGTAATACATTCGCTATTGTGTGTTTATGCTCCAAGCTTCTTCTTCTTCCTTGTGTTGTTCGCGTGCTTCCACAAACATCTATCTCCAACAGATTGTAGATTTGCGATGTTGGAAGGTAAAAAAATTGTCATTTCTGTTCATTTTCTGATTTTTCTTCTTCATCTTCATCATCACCATCTTCATCCATCTTCTTCTTCATAGAAATTTCTTGTTTTTTAGTGCATTTTCACCATTTTCATACCATTTTTCATACATTATTATGCAAGAAGGAGTTAGAAAGTGCAAGGGAGAGCAAGCGCCTGTGTTTTTCCATGATTTTGTGCACACACAGAGCTCGCCATTGCTCAGCGCTCAAAAATTTGAATTTTCGGCCAAAAACAACACGACTCTAACTGAAAATCACGATTTTCATAAAATTCAATTTTTTTCAAAAATTTGCAATTTTCTATTTCCCACCTAAAAGATTTTTTAAAAGAACACGATTCCGAGTTCATTCTCAGAATCGCGATTCTCTGGTTGTGCTCAAAATCGCGATTCTCTAAGTTTTTCAAAAACACGATTCTCAACCAAAATCATGATTTTCAAGTAAAGACACGACTTTGAGAAAATACGATTTTCAGTGGGCTCAAAATCACGATTTTGAGCCAAAAACACAATTTTTGGAAATACATGATTCTCTGTTGGTCCAAAATCGCGATTTTCAAAAACATGACTTTCATCCAAAATTGCGATTTTCACGATTTTCAGAACACGATTCTCAAAAAAACACAATTTTCAATCAAAATCGCAATTTTTTGGTCATTCTCAAAGTCGCGATTTTCACGCCAAAAACCCGATTTTGAGAAAACATGATTTTCATTCAAAATCGTGATTTTTTTATCATTCTCAAAATCGCGTTTTTCACGATTCTCACTCAAAATCGAGTTTTTCACGACTTTCATTCAAAATCGCATTTTTTGGGGATTACTCAAAATCGCGATTTTCATAAGTGCTCAGCACGGTGATTTTCATGATTTCACAAAATCATGATTTTCACGGTTGCTCAGCATCGCGATTTTCACACAAAATCGTGATTTTTTCAAAAGGTCGTGTTTCTTGTTTTGACCCCCAGGAGCCTGATTTGACATAACTTTTTCATCAGGTAGGACTAGGAAACCAAGGGAGCTCCAAAGGATTTTGAGCAATATAAAGAGGAATTTTGAGATTAGAAGACAGAGCTTATGAACCTGAGATCTGGTAGACACGTAGGCAAGGATAGACAAAGCAATAGATCTTCTAAGGCTAGTGCCAACCATACAGCTAAGTCTTAGGCACAACAACTCAATGGTTATCCGTACGTACTAAGCTCTGACTCAAGTGACACAAACATGTCTTTTAGCATGGGCAAACCTATAGGTGGCTCAGGAACTGCCTACCTACAAACACCAGAAGGTCCATATAAGACATAGTTGGAACATATTCGGACCAACCAATTAGGTGCTCACATTTATGAGGATGGCCTGAGGCGATCAGTGGTCCAAGTCAAAAATCCAGATCAACGCTTTGGACTTAAACACCCAATAGTCAAGTTTGAAGAGGTTTCATATATTGATAAGGAAGGAACCATGTATGTGGTCACCAACCTACCAGATAGGACCAATGAGTTTGGAAATATCATTCCTACAGGTAAGTCAGTTTTGAACAGAGTGATCACTCCATATTGGATCCCTCAAGATAACAAAAGCATAGAACTATTCTTGAATAGAGAAACAGAGGAAGCATTTTGGAGATTCAAGCCAGATCAACCTAGCCAATTGGGCATAGTCATCATCTATGAATTCAAAGATCATGAGATACCAGGCAAAGTTGTCTACCTAGATAACACGTCAGAGAAAATGTTCTTGGTAACAGAACATGATAGACATGCATACACTTGGAAGAGTGAATTGATCTTCCCTCCACCAAGATCCAATGTTTCCCATGGCCTCCAAGGTGTAGGATCATCCAAGGCTCATGAAACCCAAAGGGAAAGAACCAGAGAGAGAGACCTTATGTAAGTTTTGCACACACTATGGACAGAAATAGATCAGGATTTGAAAATGAAAGACCTGGAAGAGAGAGAAATCGAGCACATAGGCAACAAAGAGATGAACATGATTTTCCATTGTCTAGACCCCGCAAGCACCCAAGAACCCTTAGACCCTCTCAAGTGGTCAAGACAATGAAAAATTACTTTCATGGTTCAAGACACCCTTATGATCATGTGGCCGAGTTAAAACAAGTGTTAAGAGCTGAACAGATTGAAGACTTGTTCAGCTAGTTTGAGGCATTTGGTTTGACTCTCAAGGGCACTGCCTTAGCTTGGTTTCAACCCCTAAACAGTGGCAACTATCGCGATATAGGTCAACTGCTAGAGGAATTCATTGTAGAATTTTCCAAGAGTGGTATCAGGCATAACACATCATCCTTGATCCACAGCTTCAAGCAGACACCCCAAGAAATAGTGCGACTAGCAGGAAGAAGGTTCAGACAGTACTTAGAAAGATGCCCTGTTCTAGAGTTGCCCACACCTGCCAAACAAGTGGCCTTGTTCTTAGATGGCTTACTGAGCACAAAGTTAAGATCATATGTGTACTTGAAAGAGCCTACATCCATAGAAGAGTGTGTGCAGATGTGCATTGACATAGAAGATAACTTGGGTGAGGAGTTAGGATTGTCCAAACTCTATAAGGATTATGATAGTTCTACTAGTCATACTTCGAGAATCTCCATGGAAATAGATGAGATAACTAAGCAAGTTGCCAAGAAGTTGGGAGTCCAAAATAGACAAACACAGAGAGTCACCTCATTGAATCGATGTTATACCTATGGAGGGGACCACATGGCTAACGTATGCCCAATGCAAAACCAAAACATTAGATAAAGGAATGCTCCATATTGCACTATTGAGAGAAAATACACGAACCACACGACTCAAGATTGTCCCTACAATAGGCACACTGTTAGACAAACTTATCAGCAACCTTACCAACAAGGTAGGTATCAGAACCAATACCAACAGCCATATTATCAACCACAACAGAAATATCAGGCACAATATAGGCCACAACCAGTCCTGGAAAACCAGCCACCAGCTCCTATCAACGTGATTCTAGTCAAGTATGCAGCTATGGGAGAGGAAAATCCTGCTAGAGCATTGGTGCCACTAACCCCATTGATACCAGATAATGACTCTCCTGCTCATAGCTCAGACTACTCCCATGAAGGTAGTCCACATGCTTATTACATAGAGTCACCTGAGCATAGCGAGACTTATCCATATCAATATGAGGCACAACCTATGGAAACAAATTGGGAGCCAGAATACTCCAATGTCTTGTACACAAATCCTAACCCTAGGACCCAATTGAGACAAGTGAGACCCCAAACCCCTAGAGGACCATGTTTTAGATGTTAGGGCGACCATTTCCTTCGTGAATGTCCCCATCCACCGTCACGGGGACAAGGACAAAACATCACAATACAAGGCTTTTGTCCTAAGTGCGGCAAAGAACATCTTCCGAGAGAATGTCCCAGGAACCCCTCTAGTGCACCCAAGGTTACACCCATTAATGTGGTAGGCTTAGTGATGGATTCAAGTGCAAGTAGTAGTAATGCGGCTCCTGTACAGGTAGTTATTAGGGCACAAGCATTAAAACAAGATAAACCAGTAGAGCAATTAGAGTCGAGTGAGTCAAGAGAGCCTAGTAAGAGGAAAACAAGAACATGGAAAGATACCAAAGAGAAGACCAATCGCAAGTGGAATAAAAAGTTGAACTAGAAGCCTGAAAGAAGCGAAAACAAAGATAGAAGACATTGCATCTCAAAGTCCCTTGCATGGCAAAACTCCGTCCACACCACCTCATCCCACCCCACCACCCACTGTAAATAAACTGCAACCAGGGTCTGTTCTTACAGTGGAAGGCTTGGACATGATGTTCAAGGCCTACCAGGCTCGACTTCAAGAAGGGCAAATAGTTGCAAACCTAGACAAGAGTTACCCTAGAGCTGACTTAGAGATTGAACGGATGGAAATGTGCATGAAAATGGTAGAACTAGCTCAAGCTATGCTCGAGACTAGTCAAAAGTTCAATTAGACAAACTCTGTCAAACTGGATTTGCATTTCCAACGGTTAATAGAAAGATTAGAGCAGTTGGTAAACAAACCACATGTTTCTTTACCTCCACAGACTCAACCAATTGTTGAGAGAGAAAGCTCTCCACCAATGAAAGCTTATGTTCCTAATTCCATGGATGTTGGAACACCTCTTTCAATTCAAGAGTACTCTCAAGAGTTCTTACGGGAAATACAAGAAGAGAAATGGGCCAAGGAGAAGGGTAACCCCCCTCCTATTCCAGATATTGACGATCTTCATGATCAATTTCCCCAAGACATTCTGTCTATCTATGGAGACCAAAGAGAGCAACAAGAAGATGAAAGATTAGATTTTGAATCTAATTCTTTACAAGAGTTGCCACAATTCACAGACCCATGGGAATCTGAATCTCTTCAGATTAGAGCTCCCACAATACTGGTAAGACATGAAGTCTTAGTGGTCCCAAGGAACACTGATGTCATGAAGAACACTAAGGTTCAATGTCATTTCACTGTAGAAGAGCTGCTCAAAGCAAAACCTGAGCTATGGAATCATGTGAAGGATCAGGTCCAATATGCCAAAAGGAGGCTCTAAGCAGAAAGTACCAGAGATACCTCTAGACAAAATAGGGGACATTAGTGAAGGTGAAGAAGGTAATACTTATCTTCCAATCACCTACCAAGGTTACACAACCAAGGTGATCGTAGATTCAGGTGCTAGTGTTGCTATTGCGACCACCTCCTTGTGGAAGCGATGGGGCAAACCCACATCAAGACCAACTAGAATGAAGCTTCAAATGGCAGACGGTCATTTTGAAAGACCTCTAGGATTGCTAGAAGGGATAACTCTAACCACTTGTGGTGTAGAGTTTGAACATACATTTGCTATATGTGACTTTGAGAAAAATAATGTCTATGAGATGATCCTAGGAAGATCCTTCCTATGACAATTGAAAATAGTACAGGATTGGGGAACCAACTCCTTGTACTTACAGCACTTAGGAGTCACCACCAAGGTCAATTTGAAGGATTACACCTTCAGAGGTGTACCACCCCTACAGTGGAATCCTATCCACAAAGCAAAAGAAGATTCTATCTCTGTGCATTCTGAAAGTTCACCTGATCCATCCCGGTTGCATGAAGATACTCATTTGTGGATGTGCAAGGTCACGGAGGAAAAGGAAAAACGCTGAAAGGCAAGAGAAGAAGGAACTTCTCCAGGAGATAGACCAATTAAAGACCCAGCCCATACACTGATGATCTTTCCAGATGAGGAATTTGAGCCTCATGGTTGAGCAGAAATCTTAGCTACCATGGACATTGTAGTCAATGAAGAACAATGGACACCTCATTGTGATGAGGAGGGTTATGATATTTCAGTGTTCATGTGTCAGCCCTTGCTAGAAGAATGTGACCCTAGTGATGTCATAGAAGAAGAAGAGAATGATGTTGATCTAGAGTCCATTGTGATGGATAGTTGCTTTAACTCAGAGAAGCACTATCTAGAAGTTATAGGAGTGTTTACCCAGAAAGAAGAAGAACCTCTCACAAGTATAAAAATGGTAAATTCAAAGGATAGAAGTGAGAGCACTCAAAAGAAAAAGAAAAGAAAAGCTGTGAAACAAGAAGAGGAGAAATCATTGTTTGAAGTACCAAAAAACTTCAAGAAATATGAAGTGGAAGATCGAAAAATTTTGGTACGAATGCCTAAGAGAGAGGCCATCATAGGAGAAGCATATGATAACAAAGAAAATACCAAAAAAATTGTAGTAATTGTTGAAGGAACTAAAGAGAGATATACGTACATAGGAGATGACCTAAGTGCAAAAGAAGAAGCAGAGCTTGTAGCTCTATTAAGGGAATATAGGGACATGTTTGTGTGGCACTATAGAGACTTGAAGGGGGTAGATCCAAGAATATTCTCCCATATGATTCCCATGACCCCTGATGCCAAGCCCACCAAACAAAAGCCCTGCACGTATAATGACACTTATGCAGCTAAAATAAAAGAAGAAATGGATAGGCTGATTGAAGCTGGATTTATCTATGAGATTGAGCATAATGAATGGGTCTCCCCCATTGTAGTGGTGCCCAAGAAGAACGTGAAGTTGTGAGTGTGTATTAACCTTAAAAAAGTTAATGTCGCTACGATCAGAGATAGTTATCCGCTTCCAATCACGGAACACCTATTGGAGCATGTGGCAGGCAAGGAAGTTTATAGCTTTCTTGATGGATTTTCAGGTTACAACCAAGTAGCCATTGCCCCAGAAGATCAACATAAAACGGTCTTTGCCATAGAGTGGGGAATTTTTGCATTTCGTGTGATGCCATTTGGACTCACCAATGCACCTGCAACATTCCAAAGGCTTATGTGTCATGTCTTCAAAGAGTTCTTGCGAAAGAGCTTAGAAGTATATGTGGATGATTTATGTGCTCATTCCCAAGTAAGAAGACACCACATCCCTGAGCTTAGACAGATCTTCAATAAGTGCAGAGAATATCGAGTTTGTCTGAACCCAGAAAAGTGTGTGTTCATGGTTTGACAAGGTAAAATCTTAGGTCACATTGTTTCTAAGAATGGAATATCAACAGATGAGGACAAAGTTAGAGCCATAGCAGAATTGTCGAGGCCTAGGAATGTTAAAGAGGTACAAGCCATTATGGGCCATTGTGGATATTATCGCAGATTTATCCACATGTATGCAATCATAGCTAAGCCTCTTTACGCCTTGTTAACAAATTTTGAGTGGAATGACGAATGTGAAAATTCCTTCAATGAGTTGAAGAGACGTTTGTGCATGGCACCAATATTGACCACTCCCGATCGGAATAAGCCATTCCATGTCCATGTGGATGCATCCAATCACACCATATGATGTGTGCTAGCACAACCCATAGGTGAAGGAAATCTAGATTTGCCTATAGCATATGCTAGCAGACAGCTCACTACAGCTGAGCGAAATTATACAACAATAGAGAGAGAAGGTTTAGGCATGGTGTATGCCATGAAGAAGTTTAGGCACTATCTATTGGCCAAGAAGTTCAAGTTTTTCACTAATCATCAAGCTTTGTTATATTTGGTCAATAAACCTTGCAATACAAAACATTTAGTAAGATGGTTCCTCTTGCTAATGGAATATGACTTTGAAGTTGTTGTTAGAAAAGGTAGAACCCACCTCTGGGCAGATCACCTTTCTCGCATCACTTCAGGAGAGTCACCGCAAGGAGTGTCTGATGAACTACCTGATGCTTATCTGTTCAATTTAGAAGTTGTTCCTAAATGGGCAAATAAGTTGGTACCAGTCCTAAACTTCGGGCCCGCAAATAAGAATGTGAAAGCATCACCAGAAGAAATTGTAAAATCAAAAAAATATCACATACTGGCAGGAAGCATGTACAAACAAGATACAGAAGGTGTACTAGCTTGTTGTGTTGAGGATGACGAACATGTTAGTTGGTTGCAACAAGCCCATGAAGGATTGCTAGGAAATCACTATTCTAAACAATGAACATTGCAGAATCTAAAACGTTTAGGAGTGTATTGGCCTAGCATGGACAAAGAAATTCATGAGTGGATTAAGAATTGCCCAGTGTGCCAAGAGAGGCCCCTAGTGGAGCATGCCACCCTTTATCAGGTGTCATTAATTCCAGACTGGAGTGTTCCATTGGTAGAATTCATGAGATCAAGGTCATTACCCCAAGAGGCTAGTCTAGCAAGAAGAAGAAGCATGGAGCAAGAGGCTCCGGATATGCCTTAGTGGGACACAACCTATACCAAAGAGGCAAGGATGGATACTTAAGATTATGCATTCATGAATCAAACTATTTGAAAGTCTTAAAAACTGCACACAGTGGTGTTGTGGGGGGACACTTTGGTCCTGATCGAGTAATCAAGACCATTCTATTCTCAGGACTTTGGTGGCCCACTCTTCATATGGATGCCCATACTTATGTGAAGAAATGTGACACATGTCAACGTGCACAATATCCTATAAGAAAAGATGAGATGCCTTTGAGACCAATGATGGGAGGACGTGCATTCTCGAAGTGGGGTATAGACTTTGTTGGTCCCATTAACCCCCCAGCTAGAAACTCCCATGCAGAATACATTATTGTATCCACAGATTACCTTAGCAAGTGGGTAGAAGTAAAAGCCACGATAAAGAATGATGCTCAAACGACAGCGAAGTTCTTATTTGGGAATGTTTTCACCAGATATGGACTACCGACAGAGTTAGTGAGCAATAGAGGCACACACTTCTTGAATGAAATCATTGAAAATCTTCTCCAAGAATTCTTGGTGATACATAAGAAGTCTGCACCCCATCATCCACAAGCTAACGACAAGCTTAGAGCACAAACAAGATCCTATGTAATGTCTTGACCAAGCTTGTAAATAACAAATGCTCTAATTGGGACAAACAGCTTCATCATGATGTTTGGGCTTATCGAGTTGCCTACAAAACGGTACTCAATGCCACTCCATTTCAGTGGCCTTTGGACAAAATGTTGTGCTACCATTAGATTTCCTAATCCCAGATTTAAAAGTAGCACAAGAGCATGAGTGGAATGGGCATGAATTGTCCTCTAGGATCTTTGATCTAGAACACTTAAGTGAGACAAGGCTACGAGCGGTTGCAGGCATTTATGCTGCAAAGAAACGACAAAAGGCTTATTTTGATGCACACATCAAGGATAAGGGCTTGAAAGAGGGAGACCTAGTGTTGATTTACACACTCAAGCAACATGCTCGTAAATTGGAAAAAAGAGGATATGGTCCCATGATCATTTATAGAATTTCCACTAACGGTGTGGTTCAATTGGCCACTCTAGAAGGTGACATCTTGCTCAACTATATTATTGGATGTAGAGTCAAGCTGTATCAAGAACCTCTTACAGAGGATATGCTAATGAGACTCAACACTGCTAAGAAGCGAAAAGAAGAAGAGTTAAGGGTGAGAGAAGAAGCACAAGCAGAGGCCAGAGAGCACATTAGGAAAAATAAGTTAAGGCGACTAGGCCTAGATGTCAACCCAAAAGCCCCAAAATATCACATGGACATGTGCCAAAAATCGGGCATAACTACTTCTCGAATAATTGACCGACGTCCCTTTGTGACCATAGAGATAGGACAAGGAAAGAATGCGAGGACTGTGAAAGCTTTGAGTGACTCAGGTGCAGCAACTAGTGCAGTTAGGCTTTCCTACTACCAAGACTTGCAACTGAACATCAATCCCATAGAAGCCTATCTCATAGGATTGAGAGGTGTGGGAACCCCTTGTTTGGGCGAGGTGGAACTTCCCATCTACCTTCAAGATGTTCCAATGATAGTCAAAATACTAGTGTCACGATGAGGACCTTACAGAGCCACTTGTCTTGGGACAAGATTGGATCTATGACCATGCAGTCAACTTAAACTTAAGGAGCCAACTTCTTCAAGTTTGGGTTCATGAACAATGCATTACATTAGAGTTAGAAAATTGCATGCTCACAAATCCTGGTGTCACACATCCTCTTAGTTCTTCTAAGCCTAATCTTATAGAACAAGATGATGTATGTGTCAAAAGCTCTATGATACGGAAGAACTCAATCATGGAAGAAGAGGCTCAAAGACAAGTGGACTCCTCCTCTTGTACAAAGACTAAGGCCATCGCAATGACTCTGCCAAAAAGGCAAGCGAAACAGTACATGCCCACTGCTATATCAAATAGACAAAGGGAGTTCAAGAAGAAAGTAGTTTCAGGCATGAGGCGGATTTGGGTACAAAAAGGAAAGCAACCACCAGCCTTGCCAACACAATTCCCACCCAGGCAACCAACAATGTGACGGCCCGAACCAAGCTACCATGACCAACTCAACAAGAAGGTCTGTGACAAATTTGGGTGCCTAAGAAATTAGTTGCAGTTCAACAAGGGCAATTACACATGTGGGTTCCCAAAGGACTCTTACAACCACAAAGGCCTATGCTCTCCACTATGCAAAAGGTCTCAACCACCAAGCCAAGGAGAAACAAGGGAAAGAACCGAGCACATTGACCAAAGGAAGATAAACTCACCTCTTTGGCAATAGTCAGAAGAACAACAACAATGGTATGGGTATGGAAGCCAAAAGCACCGGTAGGCCCCACAAAACCAAAGAGCCAACCACGAAGGATCAAACCCTTAAGAAACCATCCAAACATGAAGGAGCCAAAGGAGATCACTAAATAGTCAAAGACCATTCTCAAATGGATCCCTATAAGGAGGAAGGATCAATTATCAAATGAATACCTCCAAGACAGATGGCAGCAACATCTGCAAATAACATCGAAAGCCTCGACGAGTGACAACCATGTGTTCCTTGCACAACCCTGTCTTTTGCACTATTCAAGTCATGCATTTCCAAAGTATGCATTAATATAGGGCCACATTACATGGTCGTGCATAGACACAATTGAGAGTTCCATTCACAAGAGCACATTGACACATGTAAAATATTTTTTGATACTAACCTTTGTCTTCTTGTTTTGTGACATCGCTCAAAAAAAAAGGAGAAAAAAAGGAAGCAAAAAAAAGAGAGAGAGAAAGAACTTGTTCCCAGGTTTGGATCATGGAACATGAATGATTCATGCTTAGTTGAAGGTGGAACCATTGATTACTAGGCATTCATCAGTTTGGATAGAAGTGTGTCTCAGCTAACAGATGATATTATTGCCGCCTTATCTGGTAGATGTCAAGCACTTGGCATGAACATGGCATCTACAACTATTGTTTCCCCTTACCATGGTAAGAGGGAAGAGCTTGAAGGTCCACAACTTGAGCAATGCTTAACTACTATATGTACGCGAGCATCCAAGGAGATATTTGCAAGGGGTCGTTTGGTACCCTGAATATCCTTGTCTGTATATTGGGTGAGAAGACTCCTGCTTATGGTGACCTAAAGAGAATATGTGAAACTAAGCTTGGTGTAGTTACCGAATGTTGTTTGTCAAGGAATATAAAGAAATTCAATTCTCAGTATTTGGCAAATGTTGCTTTGAAGAGAGAAGACGGGACCAAGCACCCCAAAAATTTCATCAGTGGACCATCAACACGGACATTCATCGCCAATGTGCCATCACAAATGCCGGGTGTACAACACAAAGAAATAAACATCGATGGACCCTTGACCATGGTAAGCCTCTTTACTCTGGCAACACCATAACCCTGATAGATTAGGAAACCTCTTCGTTGGCATACCCTTGAGCACTTAGCTCAAGACCCCCAATTTTTGCACCATACTTCTTCCAATGCATTTTCCAAGTAAGCATGCATAGGGTTACATTACAAGGCCATGCACAAGGCACATATCTTCCTCAACCCATGCACGAACACACTTACCTATCCCTCATTATGGGTTATGAGTACTTGGCGTGACTACTATGAACATCACCTTTGGACAGTCGAGAAGACATCACGAGGACAACATCAATACCTAGGACATGATTCATAGCCTACAGTTGCTCCAACTCAACCTTGACAACCTCTTTTGAGCATCTAGCAGTTTGTGGAAGTTTACAACGACACATTCTCATTGGAATACAAGGATGAAGCACATACAAAGGATGGGCACTACCTCTCGAAGCGCTACATGGAACAACCACTACAACAAGAGTCTATAAGGGATGGCAAACTCGAGAGGGGGGGAGTGTTGGAACTCAAGGTCAAGCACATGAATGGAAGCACATCAAAAAGGTGGACACACAAGAAGAAAGAGCAAGTAGGGAGCTCCAAGAAGTGTATGTCAAATTTTCAGAAGAATCTCCTACAAAAATAGTGATTCTCATCACTCAAACCATTGTAAATATCATTTCAACTTTTTTGTTCAAGCCAAGGAGTCCTCGAGCTTGAGGAGTATTGGAAGTATGATCCTACCAATTTTCATAATTTTTTAGACTCCGTTTGAGCCCTCAAATAATCATTGGAACCTAATTTTTAACTAGGCCGGACACTAGGTCTGGACAGGGCCAAACCTAGTCAAAAAACTATAAAAAGAGCTAGAGAGCTCATTTTTGGGGTTAGCTTGTTAGAGAATAGAGCTTTTGTAAGAGATTTCCTTTGCAATAAAAAGCTTTCCATTGTTCCTCTCTTTGATCTTGCCTCGTGCACGTGTGTGTGTATGTGTGTGCATGCTTGTGTGCTTTCACTCACGCACTTGTGCCTTCACTCACTCATGGTCTTCATACTGGTCCTCACGTCTCCGTGCATTGACAAGTAAAGGAGGTGGTGCTTATGCTTAAGCTACATTATCTATCTATCTATCTATCTATCTATCTATCTATCTATCTATCTATCTCTCTCTCTCTCTCTCTCTCTCTCTCTCTCTCTATATATATATATATATATATATATATATATATATATATATATATATATATATATATATATATATATATATATATATATATATATATATATATATATATATATATATATATGTGTGTATATATATATATATATATATATATATATATATATATATATATATATATATATATATATATATATATATATATATATATATACACACATATATATATATATGTGTATATATATATATATATGTATATATATATATATATATATATATATATATATATATATATATATATATATATATATATATATATATATATATATATATATATATATACATACATACATACATACATACATACATACATACATACATACATACGTACACACACATACACACACACACACACACACACACACATATATATATATATATATATATATATATATATATATATATATATATATATATATATATATATATATATATATATATATATATATATATATATATATATATATACCTACCAGTTGGAGATAGATGTCTCTGGAAGCACGCGAACAGCACAAGGAAGAAGAAGAAGCTTGGAGCACAACCACACAATACTGAATGTATTACTAGAGAATGTACAAAAGATCAGTAGCCGATTAGGGCAATAGGCGTATATACACATCACTACCTAAATATATCAACAAATCCCCCTTGGGAGTGATGCGGTGAACAAGGAGTTGGCACTCATGTATAAGGAAGTGCCAAGCTATGTGGAAATCACTCCACAAAAGGAAGTAAGCCCAAAGCTTTGCAGAAAGCTTCAAACTTCTCCCTGGCATAGTGATAATGCACCTCAATGTTCTTAGTGCGAGCATGGAACAATGGGTTCCTTGCAACTGCCAATGCGCTCTGACTGTCAATGAAGATGGTGGTGGCAGAAGACTGGCCAACACCCAAATCAGCCATAAGGCGTCAGAACCACACACACTCAAATTGCATAGGAGCCATCCAATTTTCTGAATTCTGTGCTTCATCAAAAGAAACAGGCTCATTCTCATCACAGAGACTAGACGCAGCCATAGCATAGCAATCTGATGCAAAGGAGGCACTATGAGAGCCTGAACGAGTACGATATGACAAAGGTGCATCTAATTTGCTATCATGCAAAGTCTACACCAGTCATTTTGGCATAGTTTTTGCCTGCTCAATATCAGCTCTCTCATCAACAAGTGCATCATGTAAATCTGCATCAGAAATGGAATGATCTGCATCATCATATGAAACCTGCAAAGGTTGAGAAGTTGGCTCATTAGGACCAGCACTAGACTGTCCACCTGTAAAAAGAGGCATCAAAGTATCATACATGTCTTTCGAGCTAACAGATGTCTCCTTAGTACATGAAAGCAATGGTTGAATAGCATCTTCCACAAAGACAACATCACGGCTAACCAGAATGCATTTAGTCTGTGGATGATACAGACGATAGCCTTTACTTTCAGAACTGTACCCAACAAAAATACATTTTACTCCTTTATCATCCAATTTTTTGCGATGTTGTTCAAGCACTAGTGCATATGCCAAACAACCAAAAACACGCAGATGAGCAACAAATGGCTTGCGATCATGCCAAGCCTCATATGGAGTGATAGACTGCAGCGCTTTAGTGGGACACCTGTTCAGTACATATGTTGCACACATGACATCCTCAAGCCAAAAATTATGTGGTAAAGCCTGACTCTTGACCATGCACCTCGCCACCTCCATGAGTGACCTGTTTATTCGTTCAGCAACTCCATTCTGTTGAGGTGTATACGGCACTGTACACTGGTGTTTTATCCCATGTTCAGCCATAAATGCATTAAAATCAGAAGACATATATTCCCCCCCTCGATCAGAACGGAGGGTGCCCATTTTACATGCTGACAGATTTTCAGCCAAAACCAAAAACTGCTTAAAGCACATGAACACTTCGGACTTTGCTTTGAGTGGATATACCCATGCATGCCTGGAAAAATCATCAATGAAAGTCACGAAGTAAAGGTAATTTCCAAAAGAGGGTATTTGCATAGGACCACAGACATCACTATGTACAAGCTGCATTTCTGTGTAGCCCGAACTGAACCATCTTTTGGAAAGGAGGAACGCTGCATTTTGCCCAAAATATAGCCTTCACAAACATGTTTTCCAGGTGCCTCAAGTTTGGCCAAAGAGGACACCATTTCAGATTTCTGCAGGCATAGCAAACTAGCAAAATTTAGATGACCAAAGCATGCATGCCAAAGCTTTGCATCTGACATAGCCTGAGAATCATTTACTGCACATACCAAATCATTTTTAGATATTTCATAGTCTATGAGCTTATACAGCCCACAACATAAAATGCCAGAAGCAATAATCACATCGCCATTTGACATATCATGAACTGTACACGTATCATCAACAAATTTCACAACCAAGCCAATCTTGGCTAATGCAGAAACTGATAACAGGTTCTTTTTTATCCCTGGCACAAATAAAGCATCTGACAAAGTGAAAGAACTACCATCAGCAGTAGTCAAAATGATCTTACCAACTCCCATAACAGGATAAGAAGAGTTGTTGGCACATGTAACAGTATTCCCTGTAGGGGCAGGCTCGAGTGAAGAGAAGAAATTGCGCTGCGAGGTAATATGTTTGGTTGCCCCATTGTCAAAATACCAAACATCTGAGTCTAGTGCAGACATACACTGCTCATGAGAAGATGGGTCAAAACTGCACACAGTAGTAAATGCCCATTCTTCTTCGTGCACAAGATTTGCAGACTCTGTTTTTGGTGTAGAGGACTCTGCAACAACCATTCTAGCCTCTTTCTTCTTTGCCTCTTTAGCAGCCAATTTTGGACATTTCTTTATGATATGATTATTCCCTTTACAATACTTACAAAACAATTTCTGCTTTTCTGATTTCTTCTCATCTTTATCTTCCTTCTTCGAATATGCAGAATTAGCAGATTTCTGCTTACTAGTTGAAGATCTCCATTTTCCTTTGCCCTTCTGACTAGCTAGGAAAGCTTGATCTGCAACTCGCATAATGGACCTGTTTTGCCTAGATTGATCTTCCTACAACAGAACAGAGACTAACTCCTCAAATGATAAGGCATTTGGATTTCCTTTCATCATCAACCGAAGAGTAGAAGCAAAACTCTGATATGAATCAGGAAGACCATTCAAAACGGTCTGCACAAGTGAGCTATCTAGTATAACCTCATCAGCAAAAATCAACTGTTCCTTCAAGTCTTTGATCTTCGTTAGGAAACTGTCCATAGAATCACCTTCATTCATGTGCTCACTCTCCAACTGTTTTCAAAGGTAAGCAACATGAGCCTCATTCCTACCTTGGTACAATGTGGTAAGTGTATCCCCAAGCATCCTTAGCTGTTCTGCAAGAGCGAATATGAGGAATAATGGCACGTTTGACAGACAAATCTATCAATGCATGTGTCTGGGCATCTCTGCCATCCCAGCGAATCTGCTCTGCAGTAGGTGCAGCAAAAACAGCAGCACGAATAGGAATCTGCGGAATATCATCTTCGACACCATCTTCATCAGCTCCAGCACCTGTATTTGCAGTACCTCTAGTCAGAGGTGTAACAGGACGTCTTTCAACGCCCAGCACAATGTTCCACAATCCTTTTGCAACCAATACATGTCGCATCATATAAGCCCACAATGAGTAGTTGGTACCATCCAACTTATCCTCAACAGCCAACATACGGAATACATCACTGCTTTCAGCCATGGCCAGTGACTAAAATACCTTGATGCAGAAAATTGATTGTATCTCAAAAAGTTGAACAGAACTGCCCAGACGAGTTCTGCTAGACCTGTAGCAGACTCTGAGACGCCTAAACTGGCGAACAAAAATTGGTATACACCTTTGGCACAAAAAGACGAAATAGCCTGCACAAATACTGCAATAATGTGCTCGGAGGCCGAAACGAGCTCAGATCGCGATTTCGGCACCACAAAGCAAAGCCATTTTGATCTCTGAAACACCGTGAGTATGCTCACCAAATTTCGTGCAAATCTGAGATTGCAAACGGAGACGTGTTGATGGCACCCTAGATGAAGTGATGACCTGCTCTGATACCAATTGTTGGAGATAGATGTCTGTGGAAGCATGCGAACAGCACAAGGAAGAAGAAGAAGCTTGGAGCACAAACACACAATACTGAATGTATTACTAGAGAATGTACAAAAGATCAGTAGCCCATTAGTGCAATAGGCATATATACAAGCCGGGGGAAAAAACCTCCTAAAGAGGGAAAAAAATGCCCCAGCGGTCCTAGTGTGTTCACACACATCACTACCTAAATATATCAACACTACCTACCCACCTACCTACTACCTACCTATCTACCTACGTATCTATCTATCTATCTATCTATCTATCTATCTATCTATCTATCTATCTATCTATCTATCTATCTATCTATCTATCTATCTATCTATCTATCTATCTATCTATCTATCTATCTATCTATCTATCTATCTATCTATCTATCTATCTATCTATCTATCTATCTATCTATCTATCTATCTATCTATCTATCTATCTATCTATCTATCTATCTATCTATCTATCTATCTATCTATGTATCTATGTATCTATGTATCTATCTATCTATGTATCTATGTATCTATGTATCTATCTATCTATCTATCTATCTATCTATCTATCTATCTATCTATCTATCTATCTATCTATCTATCTATATATCTATATGTCTCTCTGTCTCTCTGTCTGTCTATCTATCTATCTATCTATCTATCTATCTATCTATCTATCTATCTATCTATCTATCTATCTATCTATCTATCTATCTATCTATCTATCTATCTATCTATCTATCTATCTATCTATCTATCTATCTATCTATCTATCTATCTATCTATCTATCTATCTATCTATCTATCTATCTATCTATTCGTATGTCTTTCTGTTTGTCTATATGTTTGTCTGTTTGTCTGTCTGTCTATGTGTCTATCTATCTATCTATCTATCTATCTATCTATCTATCTATCTATCTATCTATCTATCTATCTATCTATCTATCTATCTATCTATCTATCTATCTATCTATCTATCTATCTATCTATCTATCTATCTATCTATCTTTCTTTCTTTCTTTCTTTCTTTCTTTCTTTCTTTCTTTCTTTCTTTCTTTCTATCCACCTATCTATCTGTTTATCTATCTGTCTATCTATCTATCTATCTATCCATCTATATATCTATCTATTTCTTTTTCCTTCTTTCTCTATCTTTCTTTCCTTAATTTTTTCTTTCATTTTTTCATTTCCATGTATCTATCTATTTGCCTACATGTATGTATCCCTATCTCTCTCTCTCTCTATTTATTTGTCTTTTTTTCTTTCTGTATGTCAAATCTCTCTATCTTTCTATTTGTCTATGTGTCTCTCTGTATGTTTATTTGTGTGTGAGTTAGTCTATCTATCTATCTATCTATCTATCTATCAGTTTGTGCATCTACCTATCTATTTGTATGTTTGGTTGCCTATGTGTTTGCTTGTTTATCTATATATCTACTTTTCTACATGTTTGTCTATTTGTTTGATTGTCTCTTTATCTATCTATGTGCCTCTCTTTCTCTATCTATCTACTTGTTTGTCTATCTGTTTGTCTGTCGATCTATCTATCTATCTATCTATCTATCTATCTATCTATCTATCTATCTATCTATCTATCTATCTATCTATCTATCTATCTATCTATCTATCTATCTATCTATCTATCTATCTATCTATCTATCTATCTATCTATCTATCTATCTATCTATCTATCTATCTATCTATCTATCTATCTATCTATCTATCTATCTATCTATCTACTTGTTTGTCTATCTGTTTGTCTATCTGTTTGTCTATCGATCTATCGATCTATCTATCTATCTATCTATCTATCTATCTATCTATCTATCTATCTATCTATATATCTATCTATCTATCTATCTACCTATCTATCTATCTATCTATCTATCTATCTATCTATCTATCTATCTATCTATCTATCTATCTATCTATCTATCTATCTATCTATCTATCTATCTATCTATCTATCTATCTATCTATCTATCTATCTATCTATCTATCTATCTATCTATCTATCTATCTATCTATCTATCTATCTATCTATCTATATATCTATCTATCTATCTATCTATCTATCTATCTATCTATCTATCTATCTATCTATCTATCTATCTATCTATCTATCTATCTATCTATCTATCTATCTATCTATCTATCTATCTATCTATCTATCTATCTACCTACCTATCTTTCTATCTATCTATATATTTATTTATCTATCTATCCATCTATCTATCTATTTATTTATCTATTTATTTATCTATTTATCTAAAAAAATATGAATCTATCAATCAATCAATACACCCATCAATCGAGCTATCCATCCATCCATCTCTTCATCCATCCGTCCCTCTGTCGATCCATCCATTCGTTGCTAAAAGAGATGAATTTTTTCAAAGAAACTCAAAAAAGAGTTTTTTCCATCCTAAACCTCGCATGTTCATACCGAGCTCCCAAAAAGTTTGCTTTTTCCACTGCTTTCTCTATGTAGCATAACATTCAAGCTCTTGTTTCTACATTCCAACCTGTCTACATCTCTTATCTCAAACTACTATTATAGCTTGAAGATTGTCAACTTCAATGGCAACATATAAAGCTTCTAGGCGACCAAAAGATGAAGCCCTCACATTAAGATTTCACAATATCAAAGCTATAGATGGACAATGGCTATCACATGAGTAGTCCAAAGGTGCATGGATGTACATGCGACCCTCTAGAGTTGGGCCTCATCGAGTTAGAGATCGTGGGAATTTGGATTTTCATTAGGAGGTAAAGCTACTTGGCTTCAAGAAGCATAGAGACAATGGGATGGTTGCTATTGTACAAGATGTTTTCACAATGGAAACTATAAAACTCAAAATCTCTATTGGAATGAGATATCTTGTGAATTGTAATTCTTACTCTACAATATTGTATATTCCATAGTGTCGAATATATTTTCGAACTATTTAGTATGCTTTTATTTGTTTTAGATATAGTTTCTTCTAATTGAGTGGAAGAGCAACCACTTCACAGTCTTACAGGTACTTTCTAGGCATTGCATCCAGATGTTGGTGCACTAGTCTTTCCACAAATATCTCCTACTCTACTTTTTCATGATAGAGTTTTCTTTTACACACATAGATATGTTGTACTCTCTACAATGAAAGGTTTTGGAAGGTTCGAGAGAATTGAAGTAGATTCTCTTCTTAGCTTGGAGTGACCAAAACCTAATATGTGTTCCATATCATGTTTGAAGCACAAGATGGTAATGGATAGACATAACTCTTAGAAATTCACAAAAGTGTATAGATCTATAGATTTACACTGGTCTTTTCCCATCCATTGCTTTGTATATTTAATTTCAAGCATTCTCATTCCCAGAGAATTCCACCATGTGCATGTGTAAAGATATCACATATGAGCAAGTTGAAAGTCTTTTAGGTGAAAACTTGGGTTTGATAGAAGGAATTTTGAAAGGTGATAATTTATAAATATCTTTGTAAAATAGGTGGAAAATGTATGAGATTTCAATATTTGAAACAATGTACTTCATTATACATTAGATTCTACTATGATTGTTGGATGTGCAAACATGGCCAATGGATACCATTTCAAAGTTCAGAGGGATCTTTACGTTTATCTGAAATAAAGCCTAAATTTTGCAAAAATGAAATGGAAACTATTTTACTGAATCATCATTGGACCTTGGCTAAATTGAGAGAACACTGGTGATTGTGGGCTTTGAGGGACCAACTCAATCCCAATTCAAAATACAAGGAGATAAGGTGAGAAATTTTTTGTGCTCTTGTATAAGTAATCTTTTCATTATTTTTTATTTTAGTTTTATAACTTCAATTTCTTGTAAACTCATTACAAGTGGGAAGGAGATTGGAATATAAAACAAAAGTTCCTATAGATTGGAGTAAAGATGGAACTGAACTCTCATTGTTGTTGGAGCAAGCAATCTTCAAATCACCCCTCTCATCATTTTTCATACTTTATATTTTTCCATATGATGTTAGTCTTGAAGTTCTTCAAATAGAATCCATATGACCCACGAGTTACAAAAATAAAAGGAAAAAAGTAGTTACGTGGAAAATTTAGATCAAGAGGCAACTTGCAAAAGTCACTCCTTAAATCAAGGAGATTGAGCCTACATTTTGTATAGTAAAAAACGGTTGCGCGGTGATACTCTGCCGCTTTCATATTTCTTGTATATAAGAACAAGTAGCTAATGAAAAAAATTGGGCAACATAGTATTCACGATATATGTTATGTCGTTGACCCCATCTCTCTCTCAGAGCATTAGCTCGGTATATTTTATGATGCATTAGTGTGAATCCCTGCAGCAGTGCGTTTGTACACAGAACTACAAGACTGTACATGTTTATATGTCAGTCATAGTCTTATATCATCTCGCAGCTCATAACTTAAGTAATGAGTGCATTGCGATATGTGAACAAAATCCTCTACCATTATCTATGTCGACGGTTTTATCAGATTCAAATGACTGCTCATTGTTATTCATGATGAGTGTGTCATGGTCGGTACCAATACAATATGACTTCTACACATGCGCAACAGTTGTAGATAATACATCGAGATCACAATCATGTATAATCTATAGAGAAGCATATGAAGCTTAATGTTTTACTGCAGGCACATATTTTCTCCTACGTACTCACAGAGGAAGTTAAAGTATGTCTGAAGTGCATTTGTAAATATTCTACAGCATGCTCAACTAACGATTATGCTCTATAATTCTTTTCGGGTTGATGATAGCAGAGTAGCGCTATACTCAACTATGTATGCGAATCAATAATCTGTACTACAGGCATTCACTTCATGATAACATTCATTTCTGCAAATGTGCATGACGAAGATGATCATAGGTTAAAGCATATATAATCATTTATGGATGATTGTTATTCATGAACACCACGTATTCAGGAACATCGGTTCATAACATGTAGAACTGTCCGAACAAATATATTGTCATACAAGTATATATATATATGTGTGTATCTCTGAAGGTACCATCAACATCATATATCTGTAGGTACCATCAACATCATATATCTGCAGGTACCATCAACATCATATATCTGCAGGTACCATCAACATCAAAAAGAGGATAAACACACAAACTGATTGAAGCATGCAATCAGTAAGACGAAGGAAGAATCTAGCTCTTGCAAGGAGTGGTCCACATTTCTCTACAAGCGACCTGAAAGTTGGCGAGCACTGTTATATGTTCCAGTTAATTCTACTTCAAGAGGGTACCAGAGAATACTGTCAACTCAGTTGTTATGCTGATCGTTGAAATTTGCAGATGAAGTGTCTCATATATATAACTCAGCCGATTATGCTCTATGAACCCGATATGCAAGATGTTTACATCTCAACGTTTGGTTTTTGAGTATGCACATATGACGCATCATTGTTCAATGATTATGTAGTGCAAATTTCCATATGCACTTGAATGCATCCCTTCTAATATAATATTTGAGGGAAACTATTTTTGAAGCTTACGATAAGGATGTACATAGAGGTTCTCGTGTGCACAGTTTTGGTTCATATGCTATTATGAACATGAGTATTTTTGTAATAATGGTCCTCTACAGTTAGGAGCAGAACATATTCATTCTTCTTGATGATCAAATTCTTATGGACCTGGCTTTTGTTTACAATTATAATTTTTGGAGTCACTCTTACTCCATACTTTACAATTCCAGATAATACACGTTTCCGCAATTAGAGTGCAGTATTCCTATTCACTCACAGTGGTATCAGAGCCATCTAGAGTCTTCGAGAGCTACTCCAAGTCTTCAAAAACTCTCATCGACACCTTATTATTTGGCTTCTATCTATGGAGCAAGTGGATTCAACACTCATTGAAGGAAGGTATTTTAAATAAACTTATGAAGAGCAGGATTTGAAGAAAGGGCTACAACTACACCAACAACCTATGCTGTGTGCTACATGCTACACATACTTTACATGGATTCAACTCAAGTGGACATACAAATGGATGCAACTTGGTGGTTTCTATTGGAAGATACTTATGTGAGAGATTATATGATCATGCTTATGATCATCATCTAAAGTCAAGTCTCTTGATTCATTCATACTTATGCATTATTTGATTTCATGATTACTCAATGTAATCTTGTTATATCGTAGCTACATGATATGTAATTTGGAGGGTATTTTAGGCCTCAACCAAGCATTTCATTGCATACTACACTTGTTGTACTTGAGGCATGTGAAAGCTTATGTTTATGAAGCTTGTAGTAAACCATATTGCCAACAAAGGGGAGTGTGAAGCAATTCATTCGTTTGCATGATATAAAAAGCAATATATTTTTTGGATGCAAGGCAATTCATGATGCAGGTTTACGCTCTTGCAACATCAACCATGCAAGAAGATGAAGAAGTTTCAAACCCTCAAGCTATACTTGGAGTCAACTTGCAACATGGAAGCATCAAGAAGAATGAAGACTAGTCTTCCACCAAGTGACCTTCAAGCATGTGTCCAAACTTACTTATGTTGGAATCTTTATGAAACCTTATTCTTGGAAAGTATTTCCATTGTATCTCTTGTACCAAGCAATTGAGATATCATATGTATGATATATTCAATTCAACAATTCAAGGAATAGCAAGGATTAAGCTATCTCTCATGTATGGTGTTAGAATGTATTTTATGATTACTATGGTAGGTGATGTTTGAAGCTTGGAAAATGATTCAAGCAAAGTCGAAGGCCGTGAAGCAATGCATTGAAGAATCGGCATCAATGAAGATATCAAGTTACGAAGAAAGCATAGAATGAAGATGGAAGCTCAAAGGACTCAACATTAGAAGACCACTTTCAAAGAGAACAAAGAAGGGTTGGAAATCAAGGCTCAAGGCAAGGCTCGTCATCAACTACAAATGATTTCAAAATGAAGATGTCAAGAAGGTCTACACAACCTACGAACCTAAGGATCAGATTGATGGTAAAATCAAAAGTTCCTATTTACAAGCTCCTAGTGATTGAAGATCAATTAGTTCATTTCAAGAAGGCATTTTTCCATTAAAGTACTCAATTGTTATTGTTCATCAATTCGGTACCTCTCTTGATAGATTTTCATTTCCCATGATCCTTGTGCACTTAAAACCATGGTTAGGATCAATGCTCTTATAGTTCTATCTTGAGAAATACCCATTGTTTAGCATCAATCTATTTCTAAGCCTTCTCTTATCACATCAAGAGGTTACCACTCTTGGAATAAATCCCGATTGTATACTCTTGCATCAAAAAGAAGATCACATAGATTTCATGTCCATTGGAATGTACCCCTTAAGCTCCAATTGTTCTCTATATTGAGATATGTACAAAACATAAGAAGCTTGTATCTATAGTCAAGTGCTATTCAAGCACATTGCATTTGCAGCCAAGTGCTATCTAGGCACTCTTCCACCATTGAAGAAGATTGGAAGAAGAAGATTCAAGTGATCGAGGCAAGGACCGTGGACATCACTACTCAAAGAGCTCACTCACTTCTCCATATCAATTGGAAGAAGTAAAGTAAAGAAGAAGGAAAGTGCATCCAATGCACTCTTGAAGACCTCCTTACCATAGGAAGATAAAGAAAGTGCATTCAACGCACTCAAAGATGAAGAAGAAGACTTCCTCACAAAAGGAAGAAAAGGAAAGTGTACACAACACATTTCAAACAAAGGTAAAAAGTTATTCTACTCCAACCTCGAAGGATATGGGCACCTTAGATGTGCTATCATAAGTCAACTTGACTTGCATTCATGTACAAAAAAATTCATGTTGTATAGACTCTCATTTATAAAGAGTCACTCAAAGGCTGCATATCATCATACCATTATATCTTTTGTAAAAGCTAAAAAGCACTCAAATCCCCTTCATTACCAACCATTGTAAACTAAAAGGTTGATCACATATACAAGTGGTGTGAGCACTTGTTTCTACACAAAGGTGTAAACAAAATGAAGTTTGATCAAGAAGCTGGGATCTTGATTGGCTTCATTTCTTTATGTAAAAGAAGTCATCAAACAAGTGAAGGAATAGAATCACTCTAGAGCTAGAACAATGCTCGCTCCAAGATGAGTGAGGGAAAACCACAACCTCTGAACTTTGCATTAGACAAAGTCAAGTTGTTATACATAAATGGTAAAAGCCATAGATAAAGCACTTTTGTAGCTTTGTAACTTGTTTGAAACCTCCATATGTATTATGATGAAAAGAGCTCATGTATTCAAGCTCTTGTACTTCCTTATCCGAAGCACTATGTAAAAGATCATATCCTTTAAAGATCACATAAAAGGGTTCTCAAATTGAAGGGGAGATATTCTTGAAGGAAGGTGCTACATCAACATGAAGCATTCAAAGAAGAAGACGTTATCAACCAAAAATGGAGCTATTTTTGAAGCAAAGGACAAAGAGAAGATCAACTACATGGAGCAAACTACATCAATGGACTACATCAACTCATGGAAAAGGACATCAACAAGAAAAGGAAAACCAGTCTACTACAAAGAAAGTTTGAACACATCAACATATGGAAATCAAAGACACTTCAAAAGAAGCAGAAAAGCTATTCTACATTTGAAGAAGATTCGACTGTCAAAAGCAATTTCAAAGGAGCTATCTACACTATGGACAAGGAGGAACATCATCAAAGGGGTTATTCACAAAGAGGAGCATCATCAACCACAAGAAGAAAGAATTACATCAAATTTTTCCAAAGTAAGATCACATGGAGGAGCCATCATTTCAAACAACCAAGAACTACATCAGGAAAAGGGATTTCAAGGAAAGATCAGATAGAGAATTACTACTTCAAAGGAACTACATCAATAAAAAGGTTGTACATGGAGAGGCCTTACTTCAACAACCAGGAACTACATCATTGTGAAGGACTTATAGTTCTTAAGAAGAATATATCTACATCAACATTATGAAGAATCAATTATGAAGCAAATTGGATGCATAGAAAGAAAGAAAAGCAACATCAAAGGGGAGATAGAGAATATACAAGAAGAGCAAAAACAAAAGAGAGAGAAGACAATATCAAATATGATCGGTGATTGTTGAAGATTGAAGGGGAGCTGTTGGAGCAAGCAATCTTCAAATCACCCCTCTCATCATTTTTCATACTTTATATTTTTCCATATGATGTTAGTCTTGAAGTTCTTCAAATAGAATCCATATGACCCACGAGTTACAAAAATAAAAGGAAAAAAGTAGTTACGTGGAAAATTTAGATCAAGAGGCAACTTGCAAAAGTCACTCCTTAAATCAAGGAGATTGAGCCTACATTTTGTATAGTAAAAAACGGTTGCGCGGTGATACTCTGCCGCTTTCA
>CM035412.1:90627938-90677938 GCA_020310875.1 Ceratopteris richardii | reverse complement strand
CCCCCCTTATATATACACCTATTGCCCTAATGGGCTACTTATCTTTGTACATTCTAATGGTAATACATTCAACATTGTGTGTTATGCTCCAAGCTTCTTCTTCTTCCTTGTGTTGTCTGCATGCTTCCATAGATGTCTAACTCCAACAATTGGTATCAAAGCAGGTCACCGCTTCATCTAGGGTGTTCTCTACACCTCTCCGATTGTAGTCTCAGAATTGCACAAAATTTGGTGAGCATACTCAAGGTGTTTCAGAGATCAAAACATTTTCGCTATGTGTGCCGAAATCACGATCTGAGGTCATTTCAGCCTCCGAACACACTATCGCAGCGCTTCTGTAGGTATACCAAAGGTATATACTAGTTTGGGTTTGCCAGTATAAGCGTCTCGAAGTCTACTACAATTTAGCAGAATTTGTCTGGGCAATTCTATTCAACTTTTTGAGATACAATCAATTTTTTGCATCAAGGTATTTTAGTCACCAGCCATGGTTGAAAGCAGTGATGTCTTCCATATGTTGGCTATTGAAGATAAGTTGGATGCTGCCAACTACCCATTATGGGCTTATATGATGCGTCATGTATTGGTGGAAAAAGGACTATGGAATATTGTGCAGGGGGTTGAAGGACGTCCTATTACACCTGTGAATATAGGTACTACAAATACACTTACCACATTGTATCAGGCTAGAAATGAGGCTCGTGTTTCTTACCTCCGAAAATAGTTGGAGAGTGAGCACATGAATGAAGGGGATTCTATGGACAATTTCCTCACAAAGATCAAGGATTTGAAAGAACAGTTGATTTCTGTTGATGAAGCTATACCAGATAGCTCACTTGTGCAGACCATTTTGAATGGTCTTCTTGACTCATATTAGAGTTTTGCTTCTACTCTTCGTTTGATGATGAAAGGCAATCCAAATGCCTTGTCATTTGAGGAGTCAGTCTCTGTTCTATTGCAGGAAGAGCAGTCTAGGTAGAACAGGTCTATTATGCATCTTACAGATCAAGCTTTCCTGGCTAGTCAGAAGGGCAAAGGTAATTGGAGCTCTTCTACTTGTAAGCAGAAATCTGCAAATGCTGCACATTTGAAGAAGGAAGACAAAGATGAGAAGAAATAAGAAAAGCAAAAATTGTTTTGCAAATACTATAAAGCAAATTATCATGCCATCAAGAGCTGTCCAAAACTGGCTACTAAAGAGGCAAAGAAGAAAGAGGCCAAAATGTTTGTTGTAGAGGCCTCTACACCGAAAATAGAGTATGTTAATCTTGTGGAGGAATAAGAATGGGCGTTTACTACTACTTGTAGTTTTGACCCATCTTCTCATGAGTAGTGCATGTCTGCAATAGACTCAGATGTTTGGTACTTTGATAATGGGGTGACCAAACATATTACCTTGCTACGTAGTTTCTTCTCTTCACTCAAGCCTGCCCCAACAGGGAATACTGTTACATGCACCAACAACTCCTCCTATCCTGTTATGGGAGTTAGTAAGATCATTATGAATACTAGTGATGGTAGTTCTTTCACTTTGCTTTGTTTGTGCAAGGGATCAAGAAAAATATGTTATCAGTTTCTGCATTAGCCAAGATTGGCTTGGTTGTGAAATGTGTTGATGACAGTTGTGAAATGTGTTGATGACAGATGTACAGTTCATGATCTATCAAATGGCGACGTCATTCTTGCTTGTGGCATTTTATGTCATGGGATGTATAAGCTCATAGACTATGAAAGATCTGTAAATGATTTGGCATGTGCAATACATGATTCTCATGCTATGTCAGATGCAAAAATTTGGCATGCACACTTTGGTCATCTGAATTTTGCTAGTTTGCTACACCTCCAAAAATCTAAAATGGTGTCCTCTTTGCCCAAAATTGAGGCACCCGGTAAACATGTATGTGAAGGCTGTATTCAGGGCAAAATACAACGTTCTTCCTTTCCAAAAGATGGTTCAATTTGGGCCACTCAAAAATTGAAGTTTGTACTTTCATCAATGACTTTTCCAGTCATGCATGGGTATATCCATTGAAGGCAAAGTCTAAAGTGTTTATGTGCTTCAAACAGTATCTGGTTTTGGCTGAAAATCTGTCAACATGTAAAATGGGCACCCTCTGTTTTGATTGAGGGGGGAATATATGCCTTCTGACTTTAATGCATTTCTAGTTGAACGTGGGATAAAACATTAGTGTAGAGTGCCACATACACCTCAATAGAATGGAGTTGCTAAACGAAAGAACAAGTCACTCATGGAGATGGTGAGGTGTATGGTCAAGATTCAGGCTTTACCACATAATTTATGGCTTGAATTTGTTATGTGTGCAGCATATGTACTGAATAGGTATCCCACTAAAGCACAGCAGTCTATCACTTCATATGAGGCTTGGCATGGTCCCAAGCCATATTTTGCTCATCTGGATGTTTTTGGTTGTTTGGCATATGCATTAGTGTCTGAACAACGTCAATCACTCCATATGAGGCTTGGCATGGTCCCAAGCCATATTTTGCTCATCTGGATGTTTTGGTTGTCTGGCATATGCATTAGTGCCTGAACAACATCGCAAAAAATTGGATGATAAAGCAGTAAAATGTATTTTTGTTGGGTACAGTTCTGAAAGTAAAGGCTATTGTTTGTATCATCCACAGACTAATGTTATTCGGCCATTGCTTTCATGTACTAAGGAGACATTTGTTGGCTCCAAAGACATGTATGATACTTTGTTGCCTCTTTTTACAGGTGGACAGTCTAATGCTAGTCCTAATGAGGCAACTTCTCAGCCTTTGCAAGTTTCATGTGATGATGCAGATCATTCCATTTCTAATGCGGATTTACATGATGCACTTGTTGACAAGAGAGATCATATTGAGCAGGCAAAGACTATGCCAAAATGGCTGGTGCAGACCTTGTGTGACAACAAATTAGATGCGCCTCTATCATATCGTACTCGGTCAGGCTCTCATAGTGCCTCTTTTGCATCAGATTGCTATGATATGGCTGCCTCTCGTCTCTATGATGAGACTAAACCTGTTTCATTTGATGAAGCATAAAATTCTGAACATTGGATGGCTACAATGCAATCTGAATATGATGCTATCATGAAAAATGGTACCTGGTCTTTATGTGACTTGCCTCCTAGAAAGAAGGCCATTGGCACCAAATGGGTATACATGTTGAAGCATAAACCTGATGGAACAGTTGATAGGTATAAAGCTAGGCTTGTTGCAAAGGGTTATGCATAGGAAAGAGTCATTGATTTTGATGAAACCTTTGCTCCTACTTGTCGAATGACTATTGTTTGTAGCATATGTGCACTTGAAGCTCATTATGGTTGGAATGTACATCATTTGGACATTAAAACAACATTTCTGAATGGTGACTTGCAAGAAGAAGTGTATGTTTTTCAGCCTCATGGCTTTGTGTAGAAAGGGCATGAAAACTAGGTGTGCAGGTTAAAGAAGGCATTATATGGTTTAAAGAAAGCACCACGTGCTTGGTATGAAAATATACATGCCTATCTCATTGCACATGGTTTTGAGAACAATTCAACTGAAAGCACCTTATATATTAAGCGTGCTAATGATATGCTTTTAATCATTGTGGTGTATGTTGATGACATGCTGCTCACTAGTCCTCATGACATGCATACTGCTGATTTTAAGACTGATTTGCATGCCTCATTTGAGATGTTTGATGTGGGCCATTTGCATCACTATTGGGCATTCAATTTATGCAAGTTGATGGTGGAATGGCTTTGTGTCAAACGAAATATTATTGACACATTATTGCAGTGTTTTGGCCTTGAAGACTATAAGCCTATTGCCACTGCTATGGAGACAAGTTTACAATTGATGTTGGAGATGCATTTGATGTTTTTCTCTATCAACAGGCTATTGGACGCTTGATTTACTTATGCATTACTCGGCCAGATATTCAATTTGTTGTCTCTCAGATGAGCAGGTTTATGCATTGCCCAAGTGTCGAGCATTGGCAGGCGCTTAAGCACATCTTTCGCTACTTAAGTGGTACTCGGATACTTAGATTGTTTTATCCAAAGGGGGGATCACTATCGCCAGATTTGCACACTTTTTGTGACAGTGATTGGGTTGGTTGCTATGACACTCGTGTGTCCACCAGTGGCTTTTGCTTCATGCTTGGTAGCTCATGTATATCTTGGTTGAGCAAGAAGTAGCCTATTGTGGCCACTTCCAGTTGTGAGGCTGAGTATAGGGTAGCTTTCACAACGACTGTTGAGTGTGTGTGGTTCAAACACCTTATGGTTGATTTGGGTGTTGGTGAGTCTTTTGCCACCATCATCTTCACTGACAGTCAGAGCGCATTGGCAGTTGCGAGGAACCCTGTGTTCCATGCTCGCACTAAGCACATTGAGGTGCATTATCATTATGTCAGGGAGAGGTTCTCTGTTGGGGAGATCAGCTTGCCATATGTGCCCACACAGAAGAACATTGGAGACCTTTTTACGAAGGCTCTGCCTAGGGAGAAGTTTGAAGCTTTGCGCAAAGCTTTGGGCTTACTTCCTTTTGTGGATTGATTCCACATAGCTTGGCACTTCCTTATACATGAGTGCCAACTCCTTGTTCACTGCATCACCCCCAGGGGGGATTTGTTGATATTTTTAGGTAGTGATGTGTGTGAACACTCTAGGACCACCGGGGCACTTTTTTCCCTCCTTAGGAGGTTCCCCCCCCCCTATATATATACATATTGCCCTAATGGGCTACTTATCTTTGTACATTCTAGTGGTATTACATTCAACATTGTGTGTTGTGCACCAAACTTCTTCTTCTTCCTTGTGTTGTTCACATGCTTCCACAGATGTCTAACTCCAATAGCCTCTTCCAAATTTGTTGGTTAAATTTCCTTTGCTTTTTCTTGAATGTGCTCAACCATCTTTAGATGTAGACATAGTGTTGATGGCCTCTACCCAAAATTGATTTGGCAAACAATTTCCCTTCAACGTGCACCTTGCCATCTCCATGATGGTTTGATTTCGACATTCTATGATGCCATTTATTTGAGGGCTATCTGACACTATGATTTGATGCTTGATTACTTTACTCTTGTAGAAATCTTCAAACTATGTTGATGGAAACTCACCACAACTGTCTATCATGAATTTCTTCATCTTCATCTCTATTTTAGTTTCAAAAAGCTAAAGACATTCTTAAAACTTACCAAAAGCTTGAGCCTTATCATGAAGGAAGTACACCCACATCTTCCTACTATAATCATCAACAAGTAAAATGAAGTAGGATGATCCACCCAAGGCTTATGTAGGCATTTTTTCACACAAGTCAGCATGCACCAACTCTAGAGGATAGCTTGCTCTATTCATGATTTCTTGTGAAAATGCCTTCCTCTGTTGCTTTTCCATCATGCAATATTCACATGGTTCCTTCATTTTTGCAATCGACGATAGGCATGTAATCATATTCCTACAAAGCATCTCCTTCATCACAAGGTATCTGATATGGTTGAATCTCTCATGCCATAGCTTAGTTGTGCCCACCCTTGTAGTGGTTGTAAGAGCAAACAACTCATATAGGTTGTTCCTCCTTATGAAAACACCAACAATGTTGTTGTTGCTATCCATGATCTTAGCTCTCGTCTTGTTGAAAGATAGTTCATGACCTTGATCATTTATAGAAGCTACTGAAAGTAGAGATTTGTGGAACATACAACACATTTGGAAGCTTTTTGATATCCTCATTAGAATGAATGAAAGAGATTGTACCTTTGCACTCTATAGGACATCTTGCATTATTTCCTATCTTAATTGTGATGGGTTCATTGTTGGAGATACACATCTGCGGAAGCAAACTTCTCCCTAGGCAGAGCCTTCGTGAAAAGGTCTGCAATGTTCTCTTGCGTGGGCACATATGCCAAGCTGATCTCCCCAGTAGAGAACCTCTCCCTGACATAATGATAATGCACCTCAATGTGCTTAGTGCGAGCATGGAACACAGGGTTCCTCGCAACTGTCAATGCGCTCTGACTGTCAGTGAAGATGGTGGTGGCAGAAGACTGACCAACACCCAAATCAGCCATAAGGCGTCTGAGCCACACACACTCAACAGTCGTTGTGAAAGCTGCCCTATACTCAACCTCACAACTGGAAGTGGCCATAGTAGGCTGCTTCTTGCTCAACCAAGATATACATGAGCTACCAAGCATGAAGCAAATGGACACACGAGTGTCATAGCAACCAGCCCAATTAGAGTCAGAAAAAGCATGCAAATCTCGCGGTAGTGATCCCCCCTTGGGATAAAACAACCCAAGTAGTCGAGTACCACTCAAGTAGCGAAAGATACGCTTAACCGCCTGCCAATGCTTGACTCCTTGGCAATGCATAAACCTGCTCATGTGTGAGACAGCAAACAGAATATCTGGCCGAGTATTGCATAAGTAAATCAAGCATCCAACAGCCTACTGATAGAGAACAGCATCAAATGCATCTCCAGCATCATGAAGACTCAATCATAAACCTGTCTCCATAGGAGTGGCAATAGGCTTACAGTCTTCAAGGCCAAAACGCTACAATAATGTGTCAATATATTTCATTTGACACAAAGCCATTCCACCATCAACGTGCATAAATTGAATGCCCAAATAATGATGCAAATTCCCCAAACCAGACATCTCAAATGAGGCATGCAAATCAGCCTTAAAATCAGCAATATGCCTCTCATGAGGACCACTGAGCAGCATGTCATCAACATAAACCACAATGATCAGAAGTACATCATTAGCACGCTTAACATATAAGGTGCTTTCAGTTGGACTGTTCTCAAAACCATGTGCAATCAGATAGGCATGTATCTTTTCATACCAAGCACGTGGTGCTTGCTTTAAACCATATAATGCCTTCTTTAACCTGCACACCTGGTTCTCATGCCCTTTCTAGACAAAGCCACGGGGCTGAAAAACATACACTTCTTCATGCAAGTTACCATTCAGAAATGCAGTTTTAATGTCCAACTGATGTACATTCCAACCATGATGGGCTGCAAGTGCACAGATGCTCCGAACAGTAGTCATACGGCATGTAGGTGCAAAGGTCTCATCAAAATCAATGCCTCTTTCCTGTGCATAGCCCTTTGCAACAAGCCTAGCCTTATACCTGTCAACTGTACCATCAGGTTTACGCTTCAGCTTGTATACCCACTTAGTGCCAATGGCCTTCTTGCCAAGAGGCAAGTCACATAAAGACCGAGTACCATTCTTCATTATTGCATCACATTCAGATTGCATAGCAGCCATCCAATTTTCTGAATTTTGTGCTTCATCAAACGAAACAGGCTCAATCTCATCACAGAGACTAGATGCAGCCATAGCATAGCAATCTGATGCAAAAAGGCACTATGAGAGCCTGATCGAGTACGATATGACAGAGGTGCATTTAATTTGCTGTCATGCAAGGTCTGCACCAGCCATTTTGGCATAGTTCTTGCCTGCTCAATATCAGCTCTCTCATCAATAAGTGCATCATGTAAATCTGCATCAGAAATGGAATGATCTACATCATCACATGAAACCTGTGTGCTTTCAATGGGATTACATGCAAAACCAAGAGCATTCATGTGCTTTTGTATATTGTCATACCATGGACGTGGAGTTTGCTTAAGACAATACAAATCCTTATGTAAGTAGAAAACCATATGCTCTTGACCTTTGATGGAAAATCTACGAGGTTGCTTCACATATAGCATGTTATCACTCAAGATCAAGCACAAGGCACAGGACTACATCAAAGAAGTGGAAACATAAGAAGAGGGGGCATGTAGGGAGCTCCAAGCAGCACATGTCAATTTTCCAGAATAAATACTTGTAAAATATAGTGGCTTTTATCACTAGAAAACCATTGTAAATATCATTTCACATTTTTGAAACTCCATTTTTTTCAAGCCAAGGAGTCCTTGAGCTTGAGGAGTATTAGAAGTAGCTATGTACCAATTTTCATAATTTTTAGACTCCATTTGAGCCCTCAAATAAGCCCTGGAACCTAACTATAAAAAGAGCTAGAGAGCTTATTTTTGGGGTAGCTTGTTAGATATTTGAGTTTTTGTAAGAGATTTCTTGAGTAATAGAAAGCTTTCCATTGTTCCTCTCTTTGTCCTTGCCTTGTGTGCACATGTGTGTATGTGTGTGCATGCTTGTGTGTGCTTTTCACTCATGCACTTGTGTCTTCACTTGCTCAAGGTCTTCATACTAGTCCTCATGTCTCTATGGATTGACATTTATGAGGTGGATCTTCTCACCTTGGTACTTACCACTGTGATAGAGTGACACCAAATTTGGCACCATTGCTAGAGAGAGAGCTTTGAGGATAAGCATGTGATGGTAAGATGTAGAATAGTGACGTTGGAAGGTAAAAAATAGTCATTTTTTGATCAGTTTCTGATTTTTCTCCACCTTCATCATCACCATCTTCTCCCATCTTCATCTTCTCATATTTTTTCATTTTTTGACTGTATATTCCTTCTTACTGCCTCCTTTTTTCATTTTCTGGTTGTGTGAGGAGTCTAGAGAGGGTTTAGAGTTAAATATGGATAAAATATTGAGCTTTGTACTCTCAAAACACCAAAAATCTGATGAACACTCCCACGGCATGAAACAACCTATGACAAGTATCGTGAGTGCTATATCATGAGTTTTGGAGGTAAATTTTTCTTCTACAGGCACATAGAAATGACAAGGAGGGCACAAGGTCCACATATTTGCAAAAATAATTTGAATTTGGACTTCAAAAAGTCCAAGTATCATGGTTAGTTGAGTTCAAGTATCGCAACACCTGAATTCCCTTGTATCGGGATACTTGTCGAGTATCTTGTATTGCCTTCCCCCTGTATCATGATACCCCACAAGTATCATGTATCATGGGGTCGAGTATCATGAGGCTTGTGTATCGTGTATTGCCTCCCTCATGTATCATGATACCTCACAAGTATCGTGTATCGTCGGGTTGAATATCACGATCTTTATCAGGTATCGTGTATTGCAAAGGTCGATATCGTATCGTCGGGTCTAATATCGTGTATCGTGTATCATGCACCCTTGTGTATCATGTATCATTTGAAACCAAGCATCGTATCGTATCTCCTATGTATAGTGTATCGCCCCTTCACAAAGTATCGCAGATCATGAAGAGCCATATTGTGTATCATCTAGCCGAAGCATTGTGTATCGTCAATGTCTTGAGGTATTGTGTATCGTGTTGAAGCCAGGTATCGTATCATAAAATTCCAAGTATCGCCAATATTAAGTATTGTATCCTTAGTACCGATATCATGTATCATCCAAGGACAAGCATCGTGTATCGTTTGCTCTTAAGTATCACTGATACTCACTAAGTATCATGTATTGTGAGATCCTAAGATCTTGTTTCCTTGTTTTGACCCCAAGAGCTTGATTTGACATAACTTTTTCATCCAAAATCCATTTTTTGAGCTCTAGATCTCATTGAAATAATGTGTTGATTTTTAGATAGGCTAATGTATCACGATACCTCACAAGTATCATGTATCGTCGGGTTGAATATCACGATCTTTATCAGGTATCGTGTATCGCAAAGGTCGATATCGTATCGTCGGGTCTAATATCGTGTATCGTGTATCATGCACCCTTGTGTATCATGTATCATTTGAAACCAAGCATCGTATCGTATCTCCTATGTATAGTGTATCGCCCCTTCACAAAGTATCGCAGATCATGGAGAGCCATATTGTGTATCATCTAGCCGAAGCATTGTGTATCGTCAATGTCTTGAGGTATTGTGTATCGTGTTGAAGCCAGGTATTGTATCATAAAATTCCAAGTATCGCCAATATTAAGTATCGTATCCTTAGTACCGATATCATGTATCATCCAAGGACAAGTATCGCGTATCGTTTGCTCTTAAGTATCACTGATACTTACTAAGTATCGTGTATTGTGAGACCCTGAGATCTTGTTTCCTTGTTTTGACCCCAAGAGCTTGATTTGACATAACTTTTTCATCCAAAATCCATTTTTTGAGCTCTAGATCTCATTGAAATAATGTGTTGATTTTTAGATAGGCTAATTTGAAGTTGACCTTCAAGTGGGATTAGAAAGCCAAGGGGGCTCCAAAGGAGTTTGAGCAATACAAAGGGGAAATTTTGGACTTGTCAACAAGGCTTATGAACCTGAGATCTAGTAGACACCTAGGCAAGGATAGACAAACCACTAGATCTTCTAAGGCATACAGCTAGGTCATGGGTACAACAATTAAATGGTTATTCCTACGTGCTAAGTTCAGAAACAAGTGATTCAGAAATGTCTTTTAGCATCGAGAGATCAGTAGGTAGCTCAGGCACTGCCTATTTACAGACACCATAAGGTCCCTATAAGACACAACTGGAGTATATTAGGACCAACGCATTAGGTGCATGCATCTATGAGGATGGTCTGAGGCAATCAGTTGTCCAACTCAAAAATCTCGATCAACCCTTCGGACTTGAACATCTAGTGGTTAAATTCGAAGAGGGTTCATATATTGATAAGCAAGGAGCCATGTATGTGGTTACCATTTTACCAGACATGATAGATGAGTTTGGAAACATCATCCCTGGGAATGAAATAAGGGACCTAGAGCAAGGAGGCCTAGGATGAAAACCCAAGACTCCTCGAGGAAAATCTATCTTGACAAGGGATTCCCCAAGTCAACAAATGGATTCCGCAAGTCAAAAAATTCATGGAACTATTCTTGAATAGAGAAATGGAGGAAGCTTTTTGGAGATTCAAGCTAGATTAGATTAGCAAAATAGGCGGAGTCACCATCTACGAGTTCAAGGATCTTGAGATACTAGGCAAAGTTGTCTATCTAGATAACATGTCTGAGAGAATGTTATTGGTAACAGAGCATGATAGGCATGCATACACTTGGAAGAATGAATTGATTTTCCCTCCACCAAGATCTAATGTCTCCCATGGCCTCAGGATCATCCCAGGCTCATGAAACCCAGAGGGAAAGAAATAGAGAGAGACTTGAGGTAAGCTTTGCACACACAGTGGGCAAAGAGAGATCAAGATTTGAAAGTGAGAGAGCTAAAAGAGAGAGACATAGAGCACATAGGCATCAAAGAGATGAACATGATTTCCCATTACCTAGACCCCGAGAGTACCTAACAACCCTTAGACCCTCTCAAGTGGTCAAGACAATGAAAAACTACTTTGATCGGTTTGGAGATCCTTATGATCATGTGGTCAAGTTGAAGCACGTGTTAAGAGCTGAACAGGTTGAGGACTTGTTCAGCCAGTTCAAGGCAATTTGGTTTGACCCTCAAGGGTACTGCCTTAGCTTGGTCTCGACCCCTAAATAGTCGCAATTACCAAAATATAGGTCAACTGCTAGAAGAATTCATCATAGAATTTTTCAAGAGTGGCATCAAGCATAACACATCATCCTTGATCCATAGCTTCAAGCAGACACCCCAAGAAACAGTTCGACTAGCTAGGTGGAGATACAATACGTGGAAAGATGTCCCAGACCTAAATTACCTACATAAGCAAAACAAGTTTCCTTTTATTTAAATGGACTTCTAAGTGGGAAAGTTAGATCATATGTATATCTCAAGGAGCCAATCACACTAGATCAATGCTTGAGAATGTGTATCGACATAGAAGACAACTTGGGTGAGGAGTTAGAATTTTCAAAACTCTATAAGGAGTGTGAAAGTTCTACTAGTCATACTTCGAGACCCTCCACTGAGATAGATGAGATAGTTGAGCGGGTTGCCAAGAAGTTAGGAGTTCAAAATAGAGAAACACCAAGGATCTCATTGAAGCGATGTTATACAATGCCTAGTAGGCTGACTTCAAGAAGGGCCAATAACTACAAACCTAGAAAAGAGTTACCCTAAATCAGACTTGGAGATTGAATGGATAAAAATTTGCATGAAAATGGTAGAGCTAGCTCATGCTATGCTCGAGACCAATCAATTGTTCAATCAGACAAATTCTATCAAATCAGGTCTGCGTTTTGAAGGTTATTAGAAAGATTAGAGCAGTTGGTAAACAAGTTGCAGGTTTATTTACCTCCACATACTCATCCAATTGTTGAAAGAGAAAGCTCACTACCAATGGAAGTTTATGTTCCTAATTCCACATATTACAAAACACCTCTTTCAATTGAACGGTACTCTTAAAAGTACTTGCGGGAAATACAAGAAGAGAAATGGGCCAAGGAGAAGGGTAATCCCCCTCCCAATCCTGAAATTGATGATCTTCATGATCAATTTCCCAAGACATTCCATCTATTTATGGACTAGATTTTGAATCTAATTCTTTACAAGAGCTGCCACAATTCACAGGCCCATGGGGATCTGAATCTCTTCATATTAGAGCTCCCACAATATTGATAAGAAACAAAGACTTAGTGGTTCCAAGAAACACTAAAGTCATCAAGAACACTAAGGTATAGTGTCATATCACCTTAGAAGAGCTGCTCAAAGTAAAACCTGAGATGTGGAAACATGTGGCGAATCAGGTTCTAGAACTTGGTTCCAATATGTAAAAGCAGGCTCTAAGCAAAAGTCCCAAAGATACCTCTAGACAAAATAGGAGACATGAGTGAAGGTGAGGAAGCTAATACTTATCTTCCAATCACCTATCAAGGTTACAAAATCAAAGAAATCTTAGATTTAGGTGTTGGTGTTGCGATTGCGACCACCTTCTTGTGGAAGAAATTGGGCAAACCCACATCATCCAAAAAGAATGAAACTTCAAATGGCTGGTGACAATGTTGAAAGAACTTTAGGATTTCTAGAAGGGATAACTCTAAACACATACTATAGAGTTTGAACACACCTTTGCTCTATGTGACTTTGGCAAAAATAATGTCTCTAAAATGATCCTAAGAAGACCCTTCCTATGGAAATTGCAAATACTACAAGATTGGGGAACCAACTTCTTGTACCTATAACACTTAGGGGTCACAACCAAGGTCAATATGAAGGATTATATGTTTAGCGATGTACCACCCTTACAGTGGATTCCTCTCCACAAGGTGCAAGAAGATTCAATCTTTGTGCATTTTGAAAGTTCATATGATCCATCTTGGATGCATGAAGATACTCATTTGTGGATGTGCAAGATTGCAGAGGAAGAGGAAAGATGCCTAAAAGTGAAAGAAGAAGGAACTTCTCAAGGAGACAGACTGGTTAGAGACCCAACTTACACATCAATGATCTTTCCAAATGAGGAATTTGAGCCTCATGGTTGGGTAGAAATCTTAGCCACCATGGACATTGTTGTCAATGAAGAACAGTGGACACCTCATTGTGATGAGGAGGGTTATGATATCTCTATGTTCATGTGTGAGCCCTTGCTAGAAGAATGTGACCCTAGTGATGTCATAGAAGAAGAAGAGGACGATGATGATTTAAAATCCATTGTGATGGATAGTTGCTTTAATTTAGAGGAGCAATAACTAGAAAATATAGGAGTATTTACCCAAAAAGAAAGAGAATATCTCACAAGCATTAAAACTATAAATTCAAAGGAGGAAATTGAAGGCAGTCAAAAGAAAAAGGAAAGAAAAGTAGTGAAACAAGAAGAGGAGGAATCATTGTTTGAAGTACCAGAGAATTTCTAGAAATCTAAAGTTGAAGACCGAAAAAATTTGGTATGAATGCCTAAGAGAGAGGTCATCACAGGAGAAGCATATGATAATAACAAAAAGACAAAGAAAATTGTGGTAACCATTGAAGAGAATGAAGAGCAATGTACATACATAGGGGAAGACCTAAGTGCAGAAGAAGAAATAGAGCTTGTAGCTCTATTAATGGAATATAAGGATGTGTTTGCATGGACCTATAGAGACCTAAAGGGGGTAGATCTAGAAATATGTTCTCATATGATCCCCATGATAGCTGATGCCAAGCCCATCAAATAGAAGCCCTACACATATAATGACACTTATGCTACTAAAATAAAAGAAGAAATTGATAGACTGGTTGAAGTTGGATTTATTTATGAGATTGAGCATATTGAATGGGTGTCCCCCATTGCAGTGGTGCCCAAGAAGAATGGAAATTTGTGAGTGTGTAATAACCTTAAAAAAGTTAATGCCATTACGATCAAAGATAGCTATCCGCTTCCAATCATCGAATATTTATTAGAGTGTGTTGCAGGCAAGGAATTTTATAGCTTCCTTGATGGATTTCACGTTACAACCAAGTAGTTATTGCCCTAGAATATCAACACAAAATGGCCTTTGCCACAGATTGGGGAATCTTTGCATTTCATGTGATGCCATTTGGGCTCACCAATGCACCTGCAACCTTCCAAAGGCTCATGTGTCATGTCTTCAAAGAGTTCTTGCGAAAGAGCTTGGAAGTATATGTGGATGATTTATACGCTCATTTCCAAGAAAGAAGGTACCACATCCCTTAGCTCAGATAGATCTTCAGCAAGTGTAGAGAATATCGAGTTTGTCTGAACCCAGAAAAGTGTGTGTTCATGGTATGACAAGGTTAAATCTTAGGTCATATTGTTTATGAGAATGGAATATCAACAGATGAGGATAAGGTAAGAGCCATAGCGGAGTTGTCAAGGTCAAGGAACGTTAAAGAGGTACAAGCCTTTATGGGCCATTATGGATATTATCGTAGGTTCACCCACATGTATGCAATCATAGCTAAACCTCTTTACGCTCTATCGACAAATTTTGAGTGGAACAATGAATGCGAAAATTCCTTCAATGAGCTGAGGAGACGTTTGTGCACAACACCAATATTGAACACTTCTGACTAGAATAAACCACTCCATATCCATGTAGATGCATCCAATTATGCAATAGGATGTGTGTTAGCACAACCCACAGGTGAAGGAAATCTAGATTTGCCTATAGCATATGCTAGCAGACAACTAAACACAACCGAAAGAAATTATAAAACAACTGAGAGAGAAGGCGTAGGCATGGTATACATTGTGAAGAAGTTTAGAAACTATCTACTGGCCAACAAATTCAAGTTTTTCACTGATCATCAAGCTTTATTGTATTTGATCAATAAACCTTGCAATACAAGACGCTTAGTAAGATGGTTCCTCTTACTAATGGAATTCGACTTTGAAGTGGTTGTCAAGAAAGGTAGGACCCACCTCAGGGAAGATCATCTTTCTGGCATCACTTCAGGAGATCCACCACAAGGAGTTGTCTAATGAATTGCTCGATGCTTATATGTTCAATTTAGAAGTTGTTTTGAAATGGGAAAATAAGTTGGTACCTATCCTAACCTTCGGACCCACAAATAAGAATGTGAGAACGAACAAAGAAGAAATTGTAAAATCACAAAAATATCAAATATTGGCAAGAAGTATGTACAAACAAGATATAGAGGGTGTATTAGCTTGTTGTATCTAGGAGGATGAACATAACAGTTGGTTGCAACAAGCCCATGAAGGATTGCTAGGAAATCACTATTCTAAACAATGAACATTGTAGAATCTGAAATGTTTAGGAGTGTACTGGCCTAGTATGGACAAAGAAATACATTGGTGGAGTAAGAATTGTCTAGTGTGCTAGAAGAAAGCCCCAATGGAGTATGCTACCCTTTATCAAATGTCATTAATTCCATATTGGAGTGCTCCATTGGTAGAATTTATGAGAGTGGGAACACTACCAAGCGAGGCTAGTCTAACAAGATAATGAAGCATGGAACAAGAGCCTAAAGACTATGCCTTAGTAGGAGACAACCTATATCAAAGAGGCAAAGATGGTTACTTAAGATTGTGCATTCACAAGTCAGACTATTTGAAAATCTTAGAAATTGCACATAGCGGTGCTGCAGGTGGACACTTCGAGCTGGATTGAGTAATCAAGACCATTCTATTCTCATGACTTTGGTGGCCCACTCTTCATATGGATGCACATACCTATGTGAAGAAATGTGACACATGACAACACACACAATATCTGATAAAAAAGAAATGAGATGCCTTTGAGACCAATGATGGAAGGATGTGCATTCTCGAAGTGGGGTATAGACTTTGTAGGTCCTATTTTCCCCTAGCTAGAAACTCCCATGCAGAGTACATTATTGTAGCCATAGATTATCTTACAAAGTGTATAGAAGTCAAAGCTATAACAAAGAATGATGCTCAAACGACAGTTAAGTTTTTATTTGAGAATGTGTTCACCACATACGGGTTACCAATAGAGTTAGTGAGTGATAGAGGTACGCAATTCTTGAACGAAGTCATTGAAAACCTTCTCCTATAATTCTTGGTGACACATAAGAATTTTGCCCCTATCATCCACAAGCTAATGGACAAGCCGAGTGAACAAATAAGATCCTTGGCGTCTGGGAATCCTCAACCAATTATGTTCCATTGCAATTGCATAACCAATAATATTCGCCATACTCTTCCTTTTGGCCTCAAAATCGGGGAACTTATGTGGTATGCCTATGTGTTGTCATTTTTGTGGAAAACTAGGCCATATAGGAAGACATTGTAAGGATGCGTAGGATTATGAATAGCGAAAGAAATAAAGGCAAAGCTCGATGATGAACATGGTGGTAATTACACTGGTTGAAGCATAGAGTGTTATTGTACAGACTAGATCTAGACGAGTTTTGTAGTCGATAGTAGCTATTTTTGAACCAAGATTTAAAGAACATTAGTGTATGGTGGCAAAAGCAGCCAAATGGACCTAGGTTGAAGCTTCAATCTAACCCACACCCATTCCTATCACTGAGACAGTTCCCAGTGCACAACGATCCCTTCAATAGTGTCAAGTACAAAATTTCCATCCAAGGATCCAACAAACATTAGTGCATGGGACATTCTCACCAAAGTGTCCACTATGCTATCACTAGGCTAATTACTCACCTTGGTTCTAGGTGTTCGGCAATACTTCCAACAACATGTGGGTTCTAATGAAGAATCATCATATTTCCAAGGTATTGATTGATAGTGGTTCGAGAGTAAATATAGTAATTGTTGCATTATGAAAGAAGTTAGGGTCGAATAACATTGAATCAGTCAAAATTTTTGTACGAATGGTTGACCAATCCCCATTCATCTAGTGGGACTGGCCAAGAATGTTCTTATTATGCCTCACGGATTAATCTTCCAAATGACCTTTGTTTCCCTCAATTTAGTAGAATCCAACTTAGATTATAATCTCCTTTTTGGTTGTCCATTGTTAAAGCATGCTAAGGTTTTACAAGATTGGGCCTCCCATGAGCTTATCTCATCATAAGTACATAGTGCCTGTTAAACGCTTAAAACGCGAGACTAATTGTCAGTAGCGCGTTTAAACGATTATTGGGTTCTTGGGAGTGGAAGGGGTCTGTTAGACAGAGGCCCTATACTTAGTTCCCAAACTAACCACTTACACACAACATTATACTGATGCTGAGAGCTCTATCAAGATTCTGTTGTACTTAGACATTTACAGTTACGGTTTAGCTCAGCCAACATGTACTGAATACGCTAAGATGCTATATTGCATCTGCACATAAACTTACTGGAAATACCAGGGACACGAGTAATCGTTCAACCTTTACCGAATAGGTACCACCATCTGATCAACATCCGAAGACACAGAGAATTCGAGTGTTTTAGATACAACGTACTGAAGGTTCAGTACGCAACCCAAGAAATCCTTACTGTAGATTAACCCTTACCGTATGATGACATATCTCAATACTGAAGACAACACGATCCCGCACAGTGTTAGAAACACTGCCACAGATACACAGACTTCACCAAACAACTGGCAGAACATTCCAAGAACTAGTACTTCCGCAATACGCGTACTTAATACAACAATCGCAATAAGGATTCGCAGATGATTCACTTCAGACAACAGACCGAATGATCTACTGGATGTAGATGATACTCACAACCGCAATAGATACCAATAGACAATAGACAAGACGAGACACAGATACACGTAGCATACTCAGAAAACTCCGACGCTTGGAATTAGACAAACTAACACTACAATAGCGCTCCATTCAATCACCCAGGCAGACAGTCTGGTGATCTCTCGAATGTCACTGAGCATCTCTTTTGATTGCTTTATATAAAAGATTACAAAGTGTCTGCGTAACAACCTTTCGCACGTGTGAAACAAGATTTCAGTTATACACTTCCAATCCGGTGACCGATAACACTCTGGCACGCACGGTGGACTCGAACCCGAAGGTTTTACAAAACTACTGTTCATCTATAATGCCTTCTAAGTACATATTTCTGGCTAATCTAAAGGTGCGGGCGATCTTTTTCTTTAGAGTTTCTAACATTTGTTTGAGGGTGTCCGGTTCTACTAGCTGTGCATCTACTCTTACAGAACTTAAAGCTATGGCTTCGGTGAGCAAAATCTCTGCTTGCGTTTGTAGAAAAGCTTCTTGTAGGTAGAATTCGTTGGACAACGCTGCATCTCTGGATATCTTCATTTCTGCAACCTTCTTCTCCATACTGATTACTCTTTCTTTTTTATTTTCCAGCTGATTTTCCCTTCTTTCGATCTCTTGATTCTGGAACTATATAGTTCTGGAGTATGCGTCCCTTTCTCTACGGAGGTCTGTTATTACCTTTTGTGTTTGAGCTTCTTTTGATAAATAACGTTTGAGCATATTATTTACATCAGCTAATTGATCCTTGTATCTTTGTAGTTCTTCCGCTGTCTTCATTGCCAGATCGTGTTGTTCTTGGCCTTTTTGTACCACTTCATCGAGCTGCACTCTGGTCTCTTCTAATAAATTACCTAAGGCTACTCTCGCATCTTCTTTATCCTGTAGATCTAGCTTTAACTGACTGATGGCATATGCTTCACTTAGTAACTTGTCCTTTTGGTTGAGATCTGCTAGTGTTGTATCTCTCTGATTGGCAATTGTCTACTGTTCTGCAAGCTGGGCTTGGAGATGGGTAATTTGGGATTGCAGCTGATGGTTTTCTGCTTTGACCGCATCTATCTCTTCCTGTAGAGGCGTGATATCTGCTTCTAGGATATCCACCTTGTGTTGTAACTCATTTCGAATATTATCAGTGACTTCTCTCATCTGGATTAGCAATTGCTGTGATAACTGAATTAACAGTTGGCCCATGTTTGCAAGTTCAGAGATCATAGGGATTGAAGGAAGTGGCAGCTGAGATCGAGGTTGGGATGAGGACGCGGTGAGCAGCTGCTGGGAGTTCGGTGGAGAGTAGTTGGGGGATGAGGAAGAAGAGGCAGTGGTTTCGTTGGGGTGGATGGGTTGGATAGGGATAATGGGGTTGAGTGGCGGCTCTGGTGCGGGAGTGGGAAGGACAGAGTGAGACTACGTTACCTTGTCTACGGTTTGTTGTGCAGTGTCGACGGTATCAGCAATTGTGGATTCTACTGCTCTAAGCAGTTCATTGAAAATATCCTAAACGACCTGTTCTTCATCTCTTTGTTTTCCCGGATCCGATTGTTGTTGTGATGCCTCTTCTGACGAGCTTGTGTCGGCTTCAGTGTGATCCTCTTGTTCTTGTTGCCCTTTTGAAGATGACTGCACGGATGATTCGTGTTGCATAGATGTGGTGGTGTCGTGGAAGGTTTCTTCATCTTACTTTTCTTGTTCCTTGTTATCTTCTTTGTTTCCTTCAGCTGATCCCTGGGCTTCACTTTCAGATGAACTGATCCTGATTCTCTTCCGACGAAAGAGTTGATTTAGTTCTTCTTTGTCTTCTTCATCATCTTCCAATAATTGCACAGACTCTTCATGACGTAGAACCGGGCCTCTAGGTGGTGGTTGTGCTGCAAGAATGGCCGGAAACAGGAAGGATAGGATATGAGGGAGTCTTGATCTTGGCATTCCTCCCTTGTTTACCTGTTTGATGATTGCCACACATTCTTTGTGAATGCGGTGGAAGAAATAGGACGCAAAATTCACTGGTTCTCGAGCGGCTAAGTCTATGGCGGAGTAGAAGGACGAGATATTCCATAAGTACGTTTCTGTAGGTTCAGGATAGCTACTAAGAATTGAAGGGTGGATCTTTCAGGTTTCAGTCGACAAAGGATCGCGTATTCGTTTGACGAATACCTAGGAAATAATTGTGTCATTGTTGCTACGGGGAGGTTCGGGCCATTTTCTCGACCTTGCGAAGGGAGTCGAAATGACTCAGCGAAAGTTTGGAAGGTGATCAGTGTACGGGATGGTAGGGAGGTGATCGGCCAACTCTACTCGGTGGCAGGTGTGTTGGCGATGGCGGAGATGATCTGGGCAAAGAAGGGGTGGGATTCCACTGAATGCCAAGGCAGTTCAGCGAAATTGGATAGCCCACAGATGCGCAGGAACTCTCCTACGTTGGCAGGGAGTCCATCACGGAAAGCGGCATAGTTAGCCAAAGCTTCCATGGCGCAAGTAGAGAAAGCAATCACAAGTACACAGAACACAGGGTACGCACAATGACACAAATCACACAAACACAATAGCGATTTTCGGTGAAACAGAAAAGGTTAAGTAGATGCGCTGCAGTGGAGAGCAATCAAGAATGACTAATCATCGCACAGTATTGAGATGATAATTCTTAACTTCGGTGTGCATGCATGAGTAGCTGGAAAGGGCAGGGCGGCTTTTGACATAATTAGGTATCAAAACGCGGATATTTACAGACTCATTGTATTAAGCACGCAAAAAAGAAAAGAAAAGAAAATAAAAGAAAAGAGAACGCCAAAAGACATGGCCAACCGCGAAACGTTTCAGTGTGGATTAGATGCTTGTTGATACGATCGCAGCTTTGATCCATTTATCACCTTTGGAAGAGGAATTCCGGTCAAAGTGGTCAACCGAAAAGTTGTTGGGCCCACTTGTTCATCAATCCGGTAGGGACCAAACCATCGTAACTTGAATTTGCCAGCAGAGCGATTCGACTTTGCATTGTAAAAGAGTACAAGTTGTCCCACTGAAAAAATTGGAGTCTTTAGATATCGATCATGTGTTCGAGCTTGTCTTAGCTGTACTTTCTGAATAGTCAAAAAACAATGCCATCGATGCTCGTCTAATTCTCTGAGTGTATCCAACCGAAATGATAGAGATTCTTCAGGTAGCAGTTTCTGAGTGATTGCTACTCGTAAACTTGGCACAACTATCTCCATCGGTGTTATGGCTTCCAATCCATAAGCTAGTTTGAAAGGGGTTAATCCTATTGCTACCTTGTATGTAGTTCGGTATGCCCATAATACTGCAGGTAACAGTTGATCCCATCTTTCCGATGCTTCCAAAATGAGTTTTTGAAGCATATTCAACAAAGTCTTGTTTGTACTCTCAGCCAAACCATTTGCACGAGGATAATATGGTGAACTGAATTTATGCGTGACCTGAAACGAATGTGTGAGTACTTTCATTAAATTGTTGACAAAATGAATGCCTTGATCTGTAACAAGTTCCAGCGGTAAGCCAAAACGTGGAAAGACATCTTTCAGTAGACACTTGGCTACCGCAACAGCTGTGGCAGACCGTAAAGCCCAGGCTTCTGCCCATCTGGTAGCATAATCAGTACATGTCAAAATATAGCGATTATTACTGAGGATTGTTGGTGGTGTAAGGGCCAATGAAATCTAGACCCCACTTCTGAAAAGGCTCTAATGGCAAGACAAGTTGTAGAGGGAAAAGATGACGTTGTAGGGGCTGTCCAGATCTTTGACAACTATCACATTGCTTGACAAACTGTAATACATCCTTGTACATAGTAGGCCACCAAAGACCACTTTGCAGAATTTTCCGGTGTGTTAAGTCTGCAACAAAATGTCCGCCGGATGGAATTGAATGAGCCAACATAATGACCGAGTTAACTTCATGTGGTGGAACACAACGAAGTAGAACGCCTGTGTAATCCATATAGTATAATTCTCCAGCAATTAACCGAAATTTGTGACTGTACACTGCAATTTTCCTACGCATTGCAGGAGAAGCCTGAGAAGGAAGGTATCCATCAGTAAGGAATGTTAATATCTGATCATAATATGTAGATGGCATAGGTGGGTCTGCCATTTCATCATTGGTTGGTTCGGAAACATAAATTGATGGCGTTGTGTCATCTATACCGACTGGAGCTTCACTGGAATCTAAGCGAGAGAGAAAATCTGCTAAGGCATGTGAACTGCCTGGCCGATGAATAACTTCGTAATCAAATTCTTGTAAAAGTAGAACCCATCACGCTAATCGACCACCTAAATGTTGTTGCCGAACTAGATAGACAAGTGCAGCATGATCTACATGAAAAGTAAATTTGCGGCCAAGTAAATAATGCCTGAATTTCTTGACAGAGTATACCAAACCCAGACATTCCCTTTCAGTTACAGAGTAATTCTTCTCAGCAGGAGCAAGCCTTCGGCTGGGATAGTACACTGGTCTGAACCACTTATCGGTTTGTTGCATTAGAACGCTGCCAATTGCTATATCTGAAGCATCAACAAATACATGAAAGGGGTGATCCCAATCAGGAGGTTGTAAGATTGGAACCTGTGTTAGTAATCCCTTTAGACGATCAAAAGCAACTTGACATTCCTGAGTCCATTCAAATTGTCGATGAGTCTTGGTTATTAATTTGTTCAGTGGTATTGCCAAATGAGCAAGCCATCGTAAGTGCCGACCATGCCATCTTACTTAGCCCATGAAGCGCATCACTTCCTTAGGTGTAGTGGGTACAGGTGCTTCTAACACAGCTGTAATTTTATCTGGATCCACCTGTATACCTTGTGCAGATACAATGTGGCCAAGTAGCCTTCCACATGAAACCACAAACACAGATTTGTTTGGGTTTAAACAGAGTCTGTATTCTCTGCACTTTTCAAAGCAGCACCGTAAATGGATCAGGTGTGCTATCATCTTACCGAAAATCGATAAATCATCAAGATATACTTGCATAAAAGAGGTAAGGTAAGGAGAAAATATTTCCTGCATACACCTTTGGAACGTACTGGGGGCATTTCTTAATCCAAACCACATTACGGTACAAGCAAAAACACCCCAATTGGTAATGAAAGCGGTCTTTGGTATATCCTGTTCAGCCATTCTAACTTGATTATACCCGCTGTATCCATCTAAGAATGAATACATTTCATGTCCTTCTACTCTATCAAGCATCGTGTTAAGAAAAGGTAGCGGAAATGGATCGGGCACCGTAGCTGCATTCAATTTCCGGTAATCTACACATATTCGTAACTTCTTATTCTTTTTAGGGACAATGACAATTGGTTAGATCCATTCAACATGCTCTATTGGTACAATGAATCCGACTCTGAGTAGTCTATCAAGCTCTGTCTTTACCTGCGATGCATAGTTCGGATTCATTCGGTAGCTGGGTTGCTTAAGTGGTTTTGCTTCCGGCTTCAGCATGACCCTGTGTTGATAGATGTGTGGGTCTAGACCCTTCATATCTTTGTAATCCCATGCAAATACATCAGAAAATTCTCGAAGTAGTTGGATTAAATCTGCTTGAAATAACTCAGGTAAGTTTTCCTTTATCTTAACAGGACGTGGATTTTCCTCATCCCCTAAATTGTAGGTGGTCAGCTGATCTTCTGGAACATAGAATTGTCGAGGCTTCTCTGTATCCTCAGCTGGCTTAACTGCAAGATTCCAATTATCTACAACAGATTCTAGATCAATAGTTCCTAGGGAGATCAAATCAATGTTATTTTTCAGAAACTCTTCTTCTTCATCATCTGACAACCCATCTAGCATATGGACTGGTTCTGCAAAATACGGTATAGCATGCAACTCGCAAGGTTGTATAGCATCTAATTTTACAACGTATTTACGATTATTATCTTTGAAAGTGAGTTCTTCTGCCAATCTTGTATCACCTTAGCGTGCTTCAGCCAAGGACGGCCGAAAAGGAGATTATAATCAAGGGTGGATTCCGGTAATTCTAGTACGACAAAGGTCATTTTAAATGTTGCACCTTGTAAAGTTGTTGGTATATTTCGCACAAGTCCTACTGGATGAACTCTTGATTGGTTGGCCATTCTGACAAAAAACTGAACTGGTTCGATTTCGGTCCACCCTAACTTTTTACACAGTGCAGCAGTAGCAATGTTGACACCAGATCCTCCATCAATTAGTACCTGTGTAATTTTATGATTTTTATACCATACCGTAATTAAAGGAACCGAATGATCAACCGTAGAATCAGGTTCCGGTTGCACTGTTGTTGTTGCTGGAATGCAAGAAGGCACAGGACTGAACTGTTGTTGGAATTGTTGTCGAACTCCCGGTACTAGTGCAAGTAATTGGCCCAGAGGAAGAGTGATGGAGGCTTTAGATAAAATTTCCCAGGCCTTTTGTGATTGGATTGTATTTTCCACAGATTCTGAAGATGATGCGCCTGCTGAAGATGATGTGCTTGCTGCTGAATTAGAATCCTGTTTTTGTGTTCCTTCCTTGGTTAACGGAGCCTGGGTCACCGGAATAGGATCTGGGAACACTAGAGGTTCGGCGATGGTCCATTGACTAGCCTTATCATACATCCTTTGTTGTTCACGTATGCTTGGTTCAAATATTTCTACTGTTGGTTGTAGTTGTTTACCGGATCGGGTCTGAATTACTGCATCGTGCGTTTCTACTGGTGTGATTTGTACCATATTAGTCATTGGGCTTTGACTTTCTTTCTTCCTTTGATCATACTCAGCTGCATCCTTACAAAATCTTCTAATGTGACCAAATTCACCACAAAAATGACAGCACGGTGGTCGTAAATTGAGATTTTCCGGTGCTGGTCCGGCCTGCCAGCAGTTTGCATTGTAGTTATTATTTCTCTGTCCTCTGTAATTTCGATAACCTTGTTGCTGGTTGTTTCTCATTTGTGGTGGTACGTAGTGATTGGCTGGTTGTCTTGGTTCCTGTATAATAGCATTGACAGTTGCTGGTCCCTGTACTTTGGCGTTATATGCGCAAATTTCGGTGATGTGTTCGGTAGTGTTGCAAATAACACAAAACAACTGATTAAGTGCACAAGTGGAACTAGTATGGCCTGAATTCTTGCATGTAGTGCAGTACATCTATCTGTTCGGGTCTTCGGCGACGTTTCTATTTGCTTTTAACCACTCTTGATCTTCTGTAAATCCGCCAACCTTGTTTTCAAGTTGCAAAGCCATTGCGATCACGGCATCTAGCCTCATAGCTCCTACACAGCGTATGATCATAATCTGTTTAAGTTGCGGAGTCAATCCATTGATAAACCATTGCGTGATAACATCATCCGGCAGGTTAGCATGTGCTGGTGGTAATTGCCTCAAATGAGTTCTGAATAGAGTGGCATACTCCTGCATTGTTTGATTTATCTTCTGTCTATTATTTTGCAAGTAGTCGAAAATTTCGGCTGGATTCTTCTTTAGCCTGAATCTTTGCAGAAATGCGTCCCTTATTGCTTCATAGGTGCCGAAATGGTTAATATCATATTCTGTAAGCCATCTAGCTGCTTCATTAACCAATGTAGATTGGAAGACAATAGCTTTATACGCCGGATCAGGTGGATGATTGAGCACTGCGTAACTTATCTCAAATGTGCGTACATGAGCATCTGGGGCATCACCTGGAAATCCACCAAATTTGGTGTACGTCACTCCTGTTGGAGTCGGCCTGGGAGAGCATAGTTGTTGTTGTTGTTGATGCTGTTGTTGTTGTTGTTGTTGTTGCCCGTTCATCGTGCTGATGGTTGTATTGTGACTATCTTCTGTATCTCGAGGCTGAGTATCTGGACCGTCGAAATCTGTATCGTCAGCTGGTGCACTTTCCGGGTCGATAATCTTGTTCAGTATGTTTTGAATCTCAGCTTCGAACAAGCTACCTTCCTGCTTGATGTCAAATGTAGGAAAGCTTACTCCCAATAGCGGTGACTGGGCTGAAGATTCACCAAAAAATGGTAAACCGTCACTGGAAAACTGCGATCTTTCAACAACTGTTACCGAAATGTCACCGGAATGTGTCGATTTTTCACCAATACAGGGTGTTTTTTCTCCCTTATTGATTTCTTTGGCGAAAGCGTCTCTATTCGTAAACAAATTGGAATCCTTACCCAATGTTGTTAAACTAACCTCAGGCTGCGTCCTGGTAGATTCTAGAGTTACTATCTCTTCGACAGACTGGGCCGAAATTGTACCAGAATCTACCAAAGATGTAGTACGTTCCACCGGAATATGACCGGAATCACTACTAACGTTCTTTACTTTCTTGACAACTGGGTTAGACCTATCTACGCTTTTACCTCTTGGAGGCGTCCTTAGCAAATTAGGTACCCAAGGCTGTCTGTTCTTTGGATACGTTTCACCGGATCGAGTAACCGGCATGTATCATCTTTTGGTACTAATCGCGTACTAGTAATGTCGATTCACAATCTACAGTCACGTTTCCACAACTGGTTTGCAACAATCTGATCTGTTGCCACCTTCCCACAGACGGCGCCAGTGTTAAATGCTTAAAATGCGAGACTAACTTTCAATAGCGCGTTTAAACGATTATTGGGTTCTTGGGAGTGGAAGGGGTCTTTTAGACAGAGGCCCTATACTTAGTTCCCAAACTAACCACTTACACACAACAATATACTGATGCTGAGAGCTCTATCAAGATTCTGTTGTACTTAGACATTTACAATTATGGTTTAGCTGAGCCAACGTGTACCGAATACGCTAAGATGTTATATTGCATCTGCACATAAACTTACTGGAAATACCAGGGACAAGAGTAATCGTTCAACCTTTACCGAATAGGTACCACCATCCGATCAACATCCGAAGACACAGAGAATTCGAGTGTTTTAGATACAACATACTGAAGGTTCAGTACGCAACCCAAGAAATCCTTACTGTAGATTAACCCTTACCGTATGATGACAGATCTCAATGCTGAAGACAACACGATTCGGCACAGTGTTAGAAACACTACCACAGTTACACAGACTTCACCAAACAACTGGCAGAACATTCCAAGAACTAGTACTTCTGCAATATGCGAACTTAATACAACAATCACAATAAGGATTCGCAGATGATTCACTTCAGACAACAGACCGAATGATCTACTGGATGTAGATGATACTCACAACCACAATAGATACCAATAGACAACAGACAAGACGAGACACAGATACACGCAGCATACTCAGAAAACTCCGACGCTTGGAATTAGACAAACTAACACTACAATAGCACTCCGTTCAATCACCCAGATAGACAGTCTGGTGATCTCTCGAACGTCACTGAGCATCTCTTTTCATTTCTTTATATAAAAGATTACAAAGTGTTTGCGTAACAACCTTTCGCACGTGTGAAACAAGATTTCAGTTATACACTTCCAATCCGGCGGCCGATAACATGCCTCTCAATGAGTTTACACCTTGTGAGATTCACGCTTGCCCCTATGTGACTGAACTAGTGAATATGCTAGATGGCCTCTCTCATGACATGGAAACTGCCTTCTTAGCCATGAATCAAGATCTCCTATTGCTCAGGACTATTGACATGTCCTAAATTAGTGGTCACATGCAGCATGTTTTATACATCTAAGTGAAGCAGAAGTAGATGTTTCTTTCGAGCTGGTACCACCAGTGGAGGATTTGTCCATCTTCCCATGTAAATTGTTCATAGGGCTAGAGAATAATTTAGGATGGCAATTTTATGTCCCAAAAGATCAACTCTTAACTTGTAGTTTAGGAGACTCTATTACTCCCAAGCCAGTTAAAGTTAGTGCTACTCTCAAGGATCAGTTTTGGCAGGACTTACTCACATTATTAACTAAGTTTACTGATGTCTTTGCTTGGGATTATAACGATATGAAGGGATTAGATCCAAAAATTTATGAGCATCATGTTTTATTAAAACTAGATGCTTATCCTGCTAAGCAATTGAGTTATTACATGAATCATAATTATGCTAAATAAGTCAAATAGGAGATTGATCGCTTATTACGTGTCTGTTTCATTATGCCCATTGAACATGATGAATGGATCTCCCCTACTGTGATAGTCCCCAAGAAGAATGAACAACTACAGATTTGTGTTGACTACCATAAGTTGAATGTCGACAACATCCTAGATCCCTTCCCCTTGCCTTTTCGGGATAGCATGTTGGACAAAGTAGCTCGTCGTGAAACCTATTCTTTCATTGATGGCTATAGTGGGTATAATCAAGTTCATATGGCCGAGCAAGATATTCTCAAGACTACTTTCATCATGAATTGGGGTATCTATGCATGCACGATGATGTGGTTTGGATTGTGGAATGCTCTCAACACTTTCTAGCAATGTGTGCAAGATATATTCTCCCCATATCTTACTAGTTTTATGCATGTTTTATCGGATGATTTTTTTGTTTAGGGTGACAAAATTGAACATTTGAAGCATCTTCGGCTCTATTTCCTTAAATGTCATGAATAACGATTGTGTCTTAACTTGGATAAGTCCATTTTTGCAATGACCTACAACAAATTTCTTGGCCATATTATCTATCACCAAGGAATTCAAGTCAATCTTGATAAGGCTAAGGCTATTCTTGGAGTTCTGCCATCAAAATTGCTCAAAGATGTTTTTTGTTTTATGGGCCAAATTTGTTGGCATGATTGCCACCTTTGATGGCATGTGCACTTCACTATCCTACTTACCCGCTTGACCATTGTGACCCCATGTGATTTTTAATGGATGAATGAATGTCAAGCTAATTTCATGCACCTTAAAAAACTCTTAATGCAAGCTCCTATTCCCCAAGCACCAAAGTGGGATCTCTCCTTCCATGTGTTTGTGGATGCCTTTGATATAGCCATTGGTAATGTTCTTATGAAGATGTCAAACAAATGATACTGGTCAATCTATTATGCTAGTCACCGACTGGCCCCTACTGAGCAAAATTATTTGGTTATGGAACATGAATGTTTAGGTTTTATTTATTCCATTAAGAAATGTTGACATTATCTGTTAGGTAGAATATTCACTTTTCAATGTGGATCACTCTACCCTTACATATATATAGTACGACAATAGAATTTGGGGGGTTTCTTAGAGCACTCGGTCTTATTGCTCCAAGAATTCGAATATGATGTCATTCATCATCCAGGTTCCTTTCATGTGGTGGCAAACTTTCTCTCTCGCTTGGATTTTGATGAAGCTCCTATCGATGTTGATGACTCCTCCCCTTCTATTTATGTTTTGTAGCCTAGTAGCTTGCCTATGATATGTGATTTCTCCACCTCCTACTATGATACAATGCTCACCTTTTTTACTACAAGCTCCCTTCTTGATTCCCTTCCCATCATTGCTTGTCAAAAACTTGCCTTCTATAATCATCATTTCTGCCTCATCGTTGGTTACCTTTACTACTCTAACCTCACAGGGTCTGGCTCCGGTGTGTGCCCATCCATGAAGTTCATTCGGTGTTGGACCTTGCTCATTCTCGTCCCACTGGCAAATATTTTTTTGCTAAATTGACTTATAAGAAATTTTTGCAAAGTGGCTTGTGGTGGCCTGCCATGTAGCGTGATACTCGACAATATGTTCGTGCTTGTGACCCTTGCCAATGCATTGGCCAATCTCTTTCATGTTCCCATTTTCCTCTGCAACCCATTATGCCCTTGGAGCCTTTTCAAAAATGGGGACTTGATTTCGTTGATATGATCATCCCTCTTGATATTGCTACCAATAACTGCTACATCTTAACATGCACTGACTATGCTACTCGTTGGGCAAAAAAACTGATTGTTGATTGTCTGAAGAACAATTAGTGTTATTTTATAATTCAAAAGTCGATCGCACTATCAAAAAATTTAAAATCCGATGGATTGGTCCATACCAAACTTTGGCTCAATTAGTTCTGGCCACATTCTGCCTCAAAACTCTAATCAGAGAGATCTTATGGTCTCCAATTAATGGATCTAAATTACGGCCCCATTATAATTTCTTAAATTCGTAATGCCAAGTTGCTGCATAGGATGTATTGGCACCACCCACGACTGCATGCATGGTACTTTGCATGCAACATGATTTTTTGTGTCATGATTCTCTTTACTTCCTTACTTTCAACTTCTTTACTTCACTAAATTTTACTTCTCTTCACTGACTCACTTTCTGCCCATTCACTTCCTTCTTTCGCTCGCATCATTTTGGTTATTCATCGTATTCGAGTATCCTCTATCTTGTGTGTGTTTTTCTCTTATTGAGTTACTTGCCTTGCTCATCATGGAAGCTTTAGCCCCTTTTGAACCATTGCCCATGGATACGGTGGATGATATGGCCTCTTACCTTACACATTGTCAATTGCATACCTTTTCCCTCATGTAGTGGGGAGCTATAAGTCCTCATCCTACAGCTTTGGCTATTGCTTGCACCATTGTTGAGTGCCCAAGTTCGCATGTTAATTAGCATATTGCTATCAATGGTGAACCTCATTCCATCATTGTTCTGATTTTTGGATGCTTGTTCTTCCTTCCTGATGATGGTCATACCGTTTTGGATCCACTTTCCCCTCAAGATATGGCTCTTCTCTTCCCAAAGCAGAGTTTGAATGAGTATGTCATTTTGACCAACCTTGAAATTGGATGATTCATTCTTTGTTTCCTCATCGTTGCCCTCAATTTGAAGCATAAACCTTATGGCATCTCACACTGGTTTTACTCTTATCTATCTCATGTCCACACTACACCAATCAACTGGGCAACATTGTTATTTCAAGAAGTACACAAGGAATGTCAATCCGTCACTGGATAGTTACAGAAGAACTCTTCCACCCATTCACACTTCCCATACATTTTCTCCATTCTTGTCTTGGGTAATGTCTGTGTTCAACTTTGCCCTCCTTTTGATTTGATGGCCGCTCCTTTCCTTCTCTTTTTGCCCCCCTTGTAGCTTTTTTTGGACAAAGATGAGTGTGTGTGTTGTATAATTACATGGGTCTAAGGGGTAGAACCCTTGGGTTTCTAGGTGTGAAACCCTTGGGATTAATGGTTTATTTATGCCTTTTAGATGGGTCTTGAACCTTAGGGCTAATCCTCTAAGGTTGAGTACCCTAGTCTTGATTGGAAGCTTCTCCTAGCCACTTGGTTTGTACGTGAAAGCTTGGAGAGTCTTCTTTTAGAAGCCATGTGATTTCCTAAGCTTGGAGACCATGTGAACACCTTAGGGACCCATGTGATGGAAGGTACACATGTCCCCTTGAGAGGGACTTACCCCCTTAGACTTGGAGCTATATATTGGAGGGGTTGGTGGGGTGGAAAGGAAATCTCTCTCCCTAGAGTGGTCTAGCTACTTAGTTTCATAGTTGATTGTTGTAAAGGCTATGAATTCCTTCCACAACTGTGGTATCAGAGCTAGGATATTTCCATTTCTAGTTTAGATATTTGAATGGAGTTTTCAAACTTGAATCCATAACCTATGTACACATTGATGATCCTTGCAAATGAGAGAGGATTAGCTTCTCTTTTTTATAGGAAGCAAAAAGAGTAGCCATGTGATCCCCCTCGATAAGGTGAGGAGAAGCCTTGTTGATTCAGTGTGGTTAGAGAAGAAGATGGGCCGCCTCAGAGGTTGAGGGGTGTGCTTTTCACCTAGACATATATTCAGATGCATTTGGAGCTTCGTAAGAGCCTTGCTGAGCTAACCCAAACTTCAATTGTAAAGTGATGACATACAAAAGTGCTATATGAAGCCATGTCGAGCCGACTGTCCTCCATATGTGGGATAAACGACATGTGAGGGATCCTTTGAGGTCTATCTCAAACCTCCTCTAGGTGACGGGCGGAAGCTCTTCCAGTTGATGGGCAGACTCATCTGTGTGGTGCAATTTTCATGCCCATGTTAGCCCATGTGTCATTATGGCTACTCTCGACCTACCATAAGAGGAATTTGGTTGGTTGGTTGGGTTGGTTGCTATGACACTCTAACTGGATTGGTTGCTATGACACTCACGTGTCCACTAGTGGCTTTGGCTTCATGCTTGGTAGCTCATGTATATCTTGAGCAAGAAACAGCCTACTATGGCCACTTCTAGTTGTGAGGTTGAGTATAAGGCAACTTTCACAATGACGGTTGAGTGTGTGTGGCTCAGACGTCGTATGGCTGATTTGGGTGTTGGTGAGTCTTCTGCCACCACCATCTTCACTGACATTCAGAGCGCATTGGCAGTTGCGAGGAACCCTGTGTTCTATGCTCGCACTAAGCACATTGAGGTGCATTATCATTATGTCAGGGAGAGGTTCTTTGCTAGAGAGATCAGCTTGGCATATGTGCCCACACAAGAGAATATTGTAGACCTTTTCATGAAGGATCTGCCTAGGGAGAAATTTGAAGCTTTCCACAAAGCTTTGGGCTTACTTCCTTTTGTGGATTGATTCCACATAGCTTGAAACTTCCTTATACATGAGTGCCAACTCCTTGTTCACCGCATCACTCCCAGGGGGTATTTGTTAATATATTTCGGTAGTGATGTGTGTGGACACACTAGGACCGTCGGGGCACTTTTTTCCCTTTTTAGGAGGTTTTTTCCCCCTGGCTTGTATATACGCCTACTACCCTAATGGGTTACTTATCTTTGTACATTCTACCGGTAATATGTTCGGTATTGTGTGTTGTGCTCCAAGCTTCTTCTTCTTCCTTGTGCTGTTAGCGTGCTTCCACAGACCTCGAACTCCAATGGTCCTCTACAGCAACCTTTGACCCTAGAAGATGTCGCACCCCTTCATCCTTTGCCTCAACCACAACATGTCCTTGTCTCAATGGACCTACTGGTTCTCCACCTATTGTAACTTGTTTGGCACCACATGATGTTGCCTCATCGACCTTGAATTCTATTCCTGTTCCACATTCTTCATCGACTCCCCCAACTTCTCCCTTAGCCAATCTCTTTGCTCCTTCTTCTTCCCAACAATGTCCTCCCTCATGGGGGTGGACTACTCCCTCTTCAACCTCTCCTTCCACCCACCCTTGGGACACACCTCCCGGTCCACCTACTAGCTAGCACCCGATCGATAATCAGATTTCCAGCTTGCTGGCACCGGATGCTATTTTAATGGACCACACTACTTTCTAGTCCTTACTCAAGATAGTTCAAAAGCACCTATGACATATTATTGATAAAGTAAGAGAGATGTTAAATGTGGCCATGTTAGATGAACTAGCACCTTTGGATGATGAATAGTTCATTAAGTCACCTTCTACCTCTTAATAGGGTTCATGTCCTCCGTGCATTCTAGTGTTTTTGCTACTATGAATTACTATTTTGTTACTTAATTTTAGTTGAGAAAATAGTCTCTGAATCATTATAAATAGGGATGTGAACCCTTCAAAGAGACATGATTAATATAACATTTGGCGTAGTGATGAACAAAACACTTAGTGGATTGCCATCAGTGGTGCTTCGGGCATAAAGCACATAATTTCTACACATGTTGGGTTGATAATATTTTGCCATGTTTGTTGTGTTGTAGTAATGATGTATTGCTAATTCTATTATGAGTGATTAATTGTATCCTCTTATCATCTGCGAAGTTTGAGGGATAAGTGTGTGAGATTGGATGGTGAATCAGTGTTCCGTTAAGTGGAAGTCTAATCCATACTAAAGCACAATGAAAATTTTAGGGCCCTCCTACATGACTCCCTCCAAACAAGAACTAGGTCAACTTGTCTAGCCTGCAGAAGTAGTGATTGTATGTCTGTTGAACACAATTGATTCCAATCTTGGTTAGGTGAGAGTGTGGCATGTGGTAATACATTCAATATGTGCTCCAAGCTTCTTTTTATTCCTTGTGCTATTCATGTGCTTTTGCAGACCTCAAACTCCAACAATTAGTACCAAAATAAGAAGGAATGAAGGTAATATCAAATAAGTGGGTCTACAAAATTAAGAGAAATTCAAATGGTTAAATTGCCTAACATAAGGCTATATTGGTTGCGAAGGGATTCTCACGGACACATGGCATAGACTATGAGGAGACTTTCAGCCCCATGGCAAAGCATGGCATAGTAAAGACTATCAAATTGATATTAAGAATGCTTTCCTAAATGGAAAGCTTAAGGACAAAGCCAACATGTACCAACCTATCAAGTTTGAAGACAAGGGTAAGTCGCATTATGTGTGTAGATTGAAGATGGACATTTATGGATTGAAGCAAGCACCTAGGGCTTATTCTCAAAGATTGGTGAGTACCTTCATAAGTGTGCATTCCATGTATGAGAATAATAAGATATAAACAATTCTCTATCTATCTATCAAGTATGTTCATTGACTATTACATGGCCATGTATGTTCACTGACTCTAACATGCAATCTGTTTCGCAGCTACCAATGTCCAAATGGAGCATGCTATAACTTAAATAAAGATTCTAAGAGGGTCCACACACTTTCATTGAATATAGGAGATGTAGAAATCTTCCATCAACTTGAACCCAAAGAATCTACCCACGAGTACAAGGAAGAATCCACTACACCACATCCACTCGATAAAAAAGTTATGTTCTTCTTTCAGTCCCCATTCACACAACATGATAGCATTGCATGCCACGGAATGAGCAACTGCTTGCCATGATGTAAAATTTTCGATTAAATTGAAATCTCATGCTGCTAATTCCTTTTGGGACGTTCATTTTTAAGTGGGTTCCGCCCTAATTCACTTTTGAAGGCCTAATGCTCTTTTTCTGATATCTCTAATAACGAAGAGAGCTTGCCTACGTCTTCCATGAATTTTTTTTTTTTAATATAAAGGAAGTTCGGCATTAGCCTACTTTCCCGGACTTGAATTAAATAAAGAAAAGTACAAGAGAAAGGGACTAGTGCCCACGGGACCCCCCAAATCCCACAAAGCAGGGGAAGCTTTTACAGAGCTTAGATGGCATTACAAAGAAGGTTAATCACACTCTCATCACCCTCATGTGGGGCCCACTTGGTTTTAAGCTTGTTATTGGTCAAAAGGAGTACTTGATGATGCCTGAAGGGGGGGGATTTCTTACAGTTAACAATCCTTTTACCAAGGAGGAACAACGATTTCTCAATTGACCACTCTTTGGGGGAGTCACCGAAGTTGATAGCACATCTTTCCCGCCAGATTTTCCATAGGACCTCCCCTCTGATGGCGTTCCAGAGAGTCGCGGAACAGCCGATCGCTTCTCACAGCACGACTTGCTGCCAACTGAGATGTTTTTGCAGTCTAATTTTCTTTCCAACCGTCTGCCAAAGTCTATTGGAGTTGGGGCAGGTAAAGAAGATGTGTGAGACATCTTCGATAGACCTGTGGCAGCGTTTGCACGAGGGAAGAATCCCACAAAATTTGCTAGCCTTAAGGTTGGTCGTCTTCCATGAAAATTGAGGTGTCCTGTTCTTCAATTTTTTATGTAATGTATCTTGGAAATGTTGGCGTATTAATAACAGAGCCATACCCACGCAAGCCGCATTGATCTGACGAGTTCTGTATCCAGTGACGCTCTCTAAACAAACATGGGCTCAACGGGAGAGATGCTGATGATCGAAGGTCCTGAAGGGCAGCCTCTTTTGGATGCTCTGCCCTATATCGACTTGGAATACTCGTCGAACAAGACGGAGGTGGATCAGCTTGTTGAGGCCGAGATGCGCCGATCCTCCAAACGTCCTGCAGATTTCCTTGCTAGGCTTCCCCCCCTCCCCCGTTTCGATTTTCAGGTGGGATTCGTTCTTTGCGGAATTCTCGTAGGGAGACGAAAAGCAGCATGCATTCAGCTCACGGTATTGTCTGTCAATTTCTTAACTTAACAGAACTGTCCAATGTTTGCAAGAGAATACGAGCGTGTGCGAGCTGGGAAGCCCGGATCAGTTATTGACATGTCACGGTATGGGTTAGAACCACCAGCTCCAAATCGGCGTAATGATGCTAATGCGTGGAAGCATGCACTTCATAATGCGCAGAGCCAGTTGCAGCATCAGACAATTCGGTAAGGTTCCCTTCTTTACAGATATAAGTCCCATATGAAAAGTTAAGTAGCGTTTCCTTTCCAAACGGGGGTGCTTATGAACGCCATGCAATTATCTTCAAGCCAATAGTTCAAATTTTCACACAAGTTGTGCTGCATAGCTCAACAACAACCTGCATTGAAATTTCCGGTTTGAGCTTCATATTTATCTGAAGCCTTGCTCGCAGGCTGGAAAATCTTGATTTAATGATGACTTACGGAAGCGATGCCTGGAAAACGCATAATCAGCATCTAGAGGCTTTTGCAGCAAGGTATCTATGTCATCTATTTCATTTCTATTGGGCCATCTCAACTTAGTGTCTTTGTAAGCTCTTAAAATTAATAATTAAAATAATGATGTTGAGGATGATGATGAGAATAATTTAAGGATACTATTGTTATTATTTTTAATTATTATGTCTTAAAATGGGTTTAAATGCAGCCAGACTTCGGATGCTAAGAATCTCATGTTGTGAGTAGGGATGTCATAGTTTTTTGTCCAAGCTATGCATGATTAAAGTTTAAATTTTGACACTGCTTATTTCAGAAAGACATAGAAATTGGAGATGCACTTTTTGTTTTGTTTCTGTTATTGTTCTTTTATTTATTTATTTACTCATTTTAATGTTTATATTCTTTCATTGTTATTGAATTTTTACTTTTAAATTCTTAATATTATTTCTATTTCTTAAATGTTATTTTATTTAATTGTTTTTTATAAAAATCTATCCAAAAATATTCTAAAATTTTTATCTCCTAACTATTATCATTATTATTATTATCCATGTTTAATACGTTTATGTTTTATTGTTGTTTTGTGTTCGTTTATATATTATTGGGTCTCTTTTTAAATTTTTATTTTTTGTTTTTTCTTCTTTCTAACATATTTTTTATTAAAATATATATTTTTATTATTTATTTATTTGTTTTTATAATATAAAAATGTGTTCATTAATATTTTTAGTTCTTTTTCATTTTGTATTGGCTTTCCTATTTGTTTATATATTTCATGATTTATATTGATCTTATTTTTTGTGTATTCTATTGCTTGGGCTGTCAGTTTTTTCTTATGTGTTTGTTCTGGTGCTCTTTATCTTGAGTTCGTAAGGGATAACTCTGAACTTATGAAGGTCTATAAATGTGCTAAATTACTTCATCATTTTTCTTCCCAGTTTGGGCTTGTCTGGAATATTACATCTTCGTGCTTTCTCCAAATTACATACCTTGACCTTAAACATTTCAAGGGCTTCCTATTATGTTTTCTTTGAGAGTGTTCGGTTGGAGTCATTCCGGGGTCCTCTGGGTACCTAAACCCCATGATTTTCAGACTCTTTAATTATCTTGGGCTAATTGCCTGATCCCAAGGATGACAACTGTATGGCAGCTAGATTTTTCGCAAAATTTTTGGCCTCAGCTGTAACTTTATTTCAACACATGCTCAGGGCACGTATGTCTTATTTTCTACCTACACACACTCTTGTGTTAGGGACAAGTGTTAAGCTGCTGATTACTGATTTGCTGCTGGTTTGGAGTGTGTAGCTGCTGTGCAACACTTTTTACTCTCTCACACAGTCTTCACACTCTGTGTGTATTTTATGGTATGTTTGCTGCGTATTTTCAGTTCCACTCCTCTTCTTGATGCTCTATGAGGTTATACCAGTCTTATTCTTCAAGTTGAAGAGTTCTTATAGCTGCATATGAGAGAAGAAGTTATTTTTTGGTTTTGTACTAGACCTTCACGCTTATACAGCACATAGGCTGGATATTCCTTCTCCAGCTTATTATACATCACTTTCCAGCACATATACATTATACATTATTCTTACAACCTTAGGCACACCTTCTTTCATGTTATGTATCTAAATCCATTCAATTTTCAGACTCCACATTATTTTTATACATATGTCATACACACATTGTATAGTCATTCCATCATAATTAAGTTATTTCTAGAGTAGCAGTTGCTGTGCGTTTAGATATATCTAATTAAGTAATTTTTAGAGTAGCACTTACTGGTCGTTTACATTTCTCCTCTTTCTCTGTTTGCGATCTTCTCTCATCTATCTTATTTGGTTCAAGTTGTGTATACGAGCAAGGTTTCTAGTGTGGAAGATCTTGTGAACTTGTGTAGGCCTACCTTCTTCCAATAGTCGAGGCACATCCCCCCCTTCCCCTCCCCCCCCCCCCCCCCCCCCCCCAAAACCCCCCAAAACCCCCCAAAACCCAGAAAAGAAAAAGGGAGTCATGACTTTTTCGATCTTTTGATGGAGCTTTGGGCACATGGACAGTCCATGCTAGGCGATCCTACAACCCTCCTTTTCCCTACACAAATACCCTCATGGGCAGCCCAAGCTATATCCTCTCTTCTCATGTAGTTAGTAGAGGTTAGATGTATACAACCATGGCTTTTATCATGAGGAAGATGGAGAGAACCAACTTCCATTGAAATACAAGAAAGTGGAGAAGCTTGTTGGAATTTGGGTGGGCCTTAATAACAAAAATCACATGTTTATAGGATCTTCCAACAAATGAACCTTAGCATACACACCTTAAGGCTCAAAATTAGATGAATGAGAACTAGAGAGAGAAAACACAACTTGTCACAGTGCAACATTAAGCTAAAATGCTTACCTACTTTTAGCTTACCTACACTAACTGAAATTTGAATGTCAAATTTACAATGTGTGTATATAACTACAAAACTGAATGTGTGCTGAATGTAGATACAAAATCTGAATCTAGGTAGAATTTCGGGAACTAGATACAAGAGTTTGTTTATAAAGTGCCTAAGAGCTATGAAGTGTGTGCGTATGTGAGTTTGAAGTGAATAGAAACAGTTGAGAACGGTTTGTACAACAAACCCTAAACTGAATAACAAGAGCGATTCCTCTTTGTGTAGCAACAAAGGAAGAAGAACAGAATATTGACTTGCTACTCACAAAATTCAGCAAGAGGTGAATGGTTGATTCCGAAATCTCCTCCAAAGCTGCACCTAAACTTATGAAACACCTCCTCCAGAAGTTAGTAACCTCCAAGCTAGGTTGATCCTTCTTATATAGGCCTCCAAACTGATCCACGAAAATAGCTATTAAAAGCACCTAAAAAGCCAAAAAAGCTTGTGCTAACTTAAAAAAGCGATATGCTTTTGGGTTCTTAAAAATTTGTTTTTCTAATAGAAAACTCCAATGATCTCCCTAATTAGCCATCAGCTGAGTATGAGAACTTGCTTTTCTTGATGTAGAGATTGAGAGGAACAATATAATGTAAAAAACCATTTTGGACAGAAATTAGGGTTAGGGTTTTCTACCATTTTTGGGCCTTCGATGACTAAATGCTGTACACCAAATGAAAGCCCTTGTGAAGTACTAACTGATGAGCTCATAATAATTTTTGACCTTTTGTGACCAAAATTTGGCTAAAGTCTAAAAAATTAAGGTTGTTGGAAATTAGGGTTTTATGCTATTCTGACATTGTTTCCAACAAAGCTTGCCTGTATGTCCAACCATGAGCTTGAGTGTGCTCCCCTTGCTTCTTCCTCTTGTTGGAAACATCCCATACCACCCCATCAAAGAGGGTGAGATTCGAGAAGCATGTGAAGCTAACCCATCTAGAGTCCCATCCAGAGTCCATGGGCTCTAGTGGTTTTGTGCACTTTGCTTTGCCTCGTTTCACAATTAAGAAGATGCTCTGTTACCAATGTTAGTGCCTCACCAACACTCTACCAAGATTTTCCCCATCAATTAGACAAATCACAAGCCATATCCACGAACATAACATGGATTTAGTATATGAGGAACTTCCATCCACCTTAAGGGATTTGATAGGACAAGTACAAGATTTGAGAAGAATGTTATAGGAAGTTGAAGAATGTTATAGGGAGATGAACGATCAGTTTCAATGTATGCCTTGAGTTTAGGAAAAATTGATCCATGGATTCACAGGGTTGATCTTGTGGTACACATTGAATCCTATACTTGTGTTATTCCACATGGTTCCCATTTATAGTGGGTTTTTAGGTATTTGTGCCCAGGTCATAAATAGTTAAACGGGATGCATTTTTTGGTCTTTACATACATGACACCTTTGCTAAAGTTGAGCAACCATATCTACTCCTTACCATTGCATGTGAACCTCACCTCTGTTTCAACTCAAACAACTCGTGGATGAGCATCTTGAAATTCATAACACTTATGCAACTTGCCTTAAAAGTTGAAGATATTGAGAGTGAGAGGTTCTCAAATCGCCCTTCTCACTTGTAAATTGAAGCCTTGCCTTACAAACTCTAGAGTCTAATGGCTGCATTTGTGAGATCATTACATAGTACAAATGAGATGTTCAAACTTGTTGCACTATTGAGAATCTTGCTTCTTGAGCCATACATGATGATGGCTTATGGACTATAGGCAAAAGTATAATTAGGGCTTGATGATGGATCATGGACGATGGGTTTTTTAAAATACTTTTTGATTTACATGAATCATGGATGTACCATTGTACATGAAGTTGTAACTTGGGACATGTCATATCTCACGTAGTATTTCGGTGTAGATGTATTGTGTACAACTTGTTTGTTTGTTTAATGTATCCCTATTCTTATATTATGTCCATGTTGCAAATTGCAAATTTAAATTCATACATGCAATGTGCATTGTGTAGCATTGGGATAGGCTTTGGAGCATAATGTACATTGTGTATGTATACACTTTGTAATTATCATTTGATTTTAATTTAGTTTCATGCATGGGTATGTAGGTTAATTATCAAGATATGCTATGTTTTAATTGATTTTTAAGTGAATGCACCTTACCTCAGGGGCAAGGTAAGTATTTGCACCTCATGCACCTTAGCTTATGCACCTTACGCACAAAATCTTTTGATGCTATGCTTTATAGTCAAACAGGTGGCCGTTTGATATGTTTATGTAATACACATGCTGACATTCAGTTTGTAGTTTTTTAAGTATCAAGATCAATTCACAAACCTCTCAAAATTTGGAAAGCTATTAAACAAATTTTCAGATTTGAAAGGAACTATGAATTATGCAATGATTTTTCCAAAGTCACAACATTTTTTATACTTCAAGATTCTGCATATTTTGATTGGATAGGTGACAGAGATACAAGAAGAAGTACAAGTGGCTATTGTTTTTATGTTTGCGAATGCCTTATGTCATGGCTTTCAAAAAACAACCAACAATGTCTAGGTCGTCAAGTGAAGTAGAGTACAAGATTGTCTTTATAGCTACACTTGAGGCTATTTGGTTGCATAAAATTCCAAGTTATCTTGATGTTTATGTTCAGCTTCCTATGCATATATTTTCAAATAGTCAAAGTGCTATTGTTATTGCAAAGAATTCTGTTTATTGTACTAGAATAAAGCATATTGAAGTTCATTATCATTATATTCGTGAGAGGGTATCCAAGAAGCACGTTGGCCTTATCTATATGCCTACAAGTGAGAATGTGGAAGATATATTCCAAAGCATTACCCAAAGACAAACATCAAAAGTTATGTAGATTATTGAACCTTATGCCATTATATGCCATTGAAGGGGTATTGTCGGAAAACAATGTCAGAATGTCAAAATTCCAACAAACCTTAGTTTGGTACTTGGTCAATTTTAGGTCAAAGATGGTCAAAAATTTTTATTGGAGAATTTTAAAGTACTCATTGAGAGTTTTCTATTAATATATAACATTATGCCATCCAATGCTTGAAACACTTAAGAAAAGTCAAACCCTAATTTCTAATATTTAACATGCTTTTCTTTATTTTAGATCCAACCAACGATCATGATTTAAACCCCAAAGAGGATACGATCCAATGGTTAGAGATCAATCAACTGTAAAGCATGGTTGAAAAGTCAAAATTGACTTACAAAGAGCACATAATATACTTTTCATATTTTTAGATCCAACGATCATGATTTAAATTCCAAAAAGCATAAGATCCAATGGTTAAGGATCAAAATCATAAGATCCAATGCTTAGAGATCAATCAACTATAAAGCATGGTTGAAAAATTAAAATTGACTTACGAAAAGCACATATCAGCTTTTACGAATTCTAGGTGCAAGTTTTTCGATTTCTCAGCTTTATGCTTTTGAGTTTTAGCTTGTTCGTTGAAGATTTTTCGCATGAGACAGGCTATATAAAGAGCATGTTATACACACTTTTGCAATCAAGTCTTGAAGCTCTACATGCCTATGAGTTAGGATTTGTACCTAGGAGGTTCTCTTGGAGAGTTATATGCAGATTTGGAGCAAAGTTTGGTGGCTGCCCTTCATGTTCTTCACACTAGCGCACTAACAAAATGTGCATTCTGATTTTGTAAGTATTGGTGTCCAATTTCTGGTTTTCTTTTATTGTTGCTGCTGTAATAGGTTTCTACCTATCTCGTCAACAATTGAAAATTACATAGCTGCTGCTCATCATTAGAGAAGACAATATTCAGATTAGGGTTTTCCATTTGGACTGTTTATAACAGTCCAGTACTTCCAATTCGCACATATTCTCTTGCTCATTACCTCTTAGACACATTGTTTCTACATTTTGTGCCTAGAACCCTTCTTATTCAGCCTATATTCAGTTTTGTAGTTTCATTTACATTGTACATTGTCATTAAGCATTAGATTAGTGTGTAGTTAGCATTCAGCTATTGTCTCTTGTCTATTCTCTTGTCATTCATCTCATTTTATTGGTCAAGATGTGTATGTGCTAAGGTTTTGTGTGTTGGAAAGATCTTTCAAATACTTGTGATATAATATTTGGGCCTACCTCACTTCCAACAAGGGAGGGATGCTTTTGTTGTAGGAGAGGAGATATCACACATGAGGTGTGAATGACTTCTAGCTGTGTGCCAAAGTGGCCACATACATACATTTCAAAGAACTGATTTTCTACACCAAAAGGATCAAAAAGAGAAAAGAAAGAGTTAAACTCAAAATGCATTGAAATATTTGCCAATAGTTCAGAAATGACCAGAATGTTTGCGAGAAATTAGTGAAATGATCTTCATATCCAACCACGATGATGCCTGTATTTGGAGACTTTTTCACCTTTTTCCCATTTTGTACCTCGTTCTTTTTCTGAATTATATTTCTTATTTCTTAAGTACTCTTCTCCCCCCTTGATAATGCGAGAAGAATTCAGCATAGTTCTAGTAGTAGCTGACTTGAAATCTATTTGAACATGAAAATGGCAGTTCACGGATTCAGACTTCTCATTATTTTTGTAACAGCTAAAAGCATTCAGATGAATATGACACAGAACAAGCCATATTACTGGACTAGTTCCGTTTTGCTGAGTAGTGTTTTGAAACATATGTGTCTGATTGTTCTTATGCTTTGACATTAATATAAGAAGCGTTGAATTGAATTTCCTTGAGGCATTTCATTTTGTGGCTTTTTATCTGTACATGATGTTGCTGAATCTCACTATTATTGTGTTATGATAGCTTGCAAAAGATGGTTAAGGAGTACAAGGAGCAAATTGAGGAGCTGAATAAGAGAAGGAACATAAGTCAGGTTTTTCTATAAAAAACTTTATTCGTTGGGGTGCATGTGTATGTGTCTCTCTCTCTCTCTCTCTCTCTATATATATATATATATATATATATATATATATATATATATATATATATATATATATATATGTGTGTGTGTGTGTGTGTGTGTATATATGTGTGTGTGTATGTGTGTGTGTGTAATTCAGTTTGCAGAGCTTCCTGTGAGTTCAGACTCATTGCGTCTTCTGTGTGTGTCCGTGAGCATGTATTCATTTTTTGTTCTATACCCATATTGAGCATTAATGACATTGGTAGGGATGTCATAGTATTTAGTCGTTCTAGGTGTAATGCAGCTTGATGTGGAGCTGAAGACTATAAAGTCAATTTTGTGGTCGACTACCATGAGCTTATAGTTTTATTTTCTTTCGAGGGTGAATTTGAGGCTTGCCTTGGTTCATCTCGGTAATAACATACTTATGGTTGACTACTGTGGGTGTATAGTTGCACCTTTTCTTTGGGATGAATTTGAAGTTTTCTTAGATTCAGCTTGGTGAGTTCGTATGCATGCGTGCACGTACACACACACATACACACACAAAAAAAATGTGAGATACATACACCATAGTTACCTGGGATGGGGGACGGGTCCCGGGACGGGGTCGGCTCATAAGAGGGGTCCCGGAACGGGGGTCCGGGGCAGGAAGGGGGGCGGGAGGAGGGGGCTGAGTGTGAAACTCAAAGAGGAGGAGAAGGGGGGACATTAAATAGTAGAGAGAATAATCATTAAAAATATAAAATGGACATCATAGAGTATGGTGTTTCACATGCTACATTCATTTGAGTTTTTCAGCTTTTACATCTATGATTTTTGAACTTACATGAAGGATTGACTCCAGATTATTGATTGTCAAGAATCAAAATTCAGTTAGTATGACTCATGGTATATAATATATGTCACATTCTATCTAAATCTTCTCATTTTTTGGCAAATATAATAAAAAAAAATTAGGTTTTTGGGATGGGCCGTCCCGCCAGGCTGTCCCTGACATGGGACGGGGCGTCCCGGACAATCCGGGACTCGTCCCCTGTCTGGGACGGGTCCTGTCCCGGACCCATGTTTTTGTGTATGGGACGGCCCGGATGCACGTCCCTGGCCATTTTTGCCCCCGTCCCCCCGTCCCCTGTCACTATGACATACACATGCGTGCACACATACACACATGCACCACACCCGTCCCCCCCCTCCTCTACACACACATGTGACATGTGTACGCACATTCGTGCATGTGCGCGCACACATGCTTACACAAAAAATAAGGAGCATACCAAGGTTGCATCAGTTTGTGTACCAGAAATTCTGATACCATGATTTGTTTGGTTCGGTTCCATCGTGAACCTTACATCCGGTTCGTCCAATTTTTTTATATGGTTCAGATTATGTTTTTTCTTGATACTCAACCCAAACTGATGTGAATTTAGAATAGGCATACATATACATGTACTGTCACACACATAGTGCACACTCACATATAGAAATATAAAGATGTCTATGTATGTGTATAATATATAATTTTTACATATATAAAAACCCTAAGGTACCTTACAAACTTAACCTTGGAGGTAAGATTCGATTCACGCCTTACCCGTACTGAACCTTACGAACCTAACCACCTGGGAACATACACACACATGCATGCACACTCACGTAGGTACACACCATCATATCGACAATGGGTGGGCCTAGTTTTTGGTTGAGTAATAAGTCCCTATTGTCCCAAAAAATGGGATTGGGGGATTGGGTTAATGGCTGTCCCTTCTTTGCATCCCACTTAGGGCACACATCCCTATGTGATCAAATATGTGCATCCTCAAGTATGGACATGGGTAGGACACTAGTCCCATGCACCTTCTTATAATCAAAGCCTTAAACGAATGGTCTAGTTGGCTTATCTATGTTCTGAGTTCTTCAGCCTTCGGTGCATGTTAGTAAGATCGTACCCTCAAGGTGTCTTGAGCTTGTCTTACATACATATGTACATGTGTTATGCACAATGCATTATGCCATACATTACAACGTTAACAATTACACATGCTCATATATATTCTACATGTGCATATATATTCATGCCTGCTAAACTTACATACATACATCTATGATATGTAATACAAAACTACATACAATGTTGAATGTACATATATAATACATCACCATACACATGTTGCATACATATGTGCATACATACTCGGATGCTATGTGCATGCTCTACAATGTTACATTCATAAATGTTCGATTTCAACGTTCAAACATGTGTGATGCATACATATGCCATTCATTATTGGTAAATACAAACATACTACATAGACCATTAGATGATAGTACCTAGTACATACATACATACATACATACATACATACATAGATTTATATGCCATAGGTACATGATAGTACATATAGTTCACATGCATCATCATCCATCCATCCATACACGTATATGTACATATGTACTTACATGCATACATATCTGATATGACATACATACATACATGCATGTACATTACAATGTTTTGTAGATTTTATACATATTCAATGTTCAAACATGTGTCTCACTCTATAATTTATTAGCGGCTACATAAATCATTAGCTGATACTAGATAGTACTCATATTACGTCTCCAAACTCATTGGACATTTGGATGTGCATATGGAGCTTGTTGTGGTCATATGTCCACTCGATGTGAATTGAGATAGCTAGGTGAGTCTTGCAAATAGGTTGGTTGGGTTTCATTTTAGAAATTCACATGCATAGGTCATTTGAACTCAATAGTCCTTGGATAGAGCCACCCATATACCTATATAGTGTGGGTGTGGTTGTATGGGACATTGGCTCCTAGGTTTAGGGATGTTTGCGCTAGACCCTATGTCTAGGAGGTGAATTTGATGTCTGTGAATATGGCTTGCACTTTGTCTTGTTTTGTAGGAAGGATCGTGGAGGGATTCGACTTTGGTATTGGAACCTCTTCTTGCAAGGGGAACGAGAGAATGGCTAAGTGTGATGATCTTTTTGCCCTCTTGCATGGGGTGGTATGGGATGCTGAGTGGTATGGGTCCTCGGATGCTTTGAGTAGGAGAGGAGGATAAAGGGGGCACATGCAAGCTGATGGTTGAGGTAGAGGTAATCTTTCCATTTTCTTGTATCTTCATATATTGGTAGGCAACTAAAGTGCTGGTGATGCTCTCCATCGTCCTTTTTCCTATTGCAAGGGCTAGGGGCTTGTTAGGAACTATTAGATATTCACAAATGGACATGATTAGATTCAAATTGTGTATGTTTTAGGTTAGAGATTCACATTGTATATATTCATGGACAATTCGACTAGATTTTATCATAGATGAAATCTAGAATCAGGTCATAGAAATGGTAAAAAATGGTCAATTTTGGCCATAAGAAATGATTCGTATATTTATGTATCGTATATTTATGTAGTACTCAAATATGAGCAACCCAATGTTATATAACACTAGCCCAAATTCTATTCAAATCCTCACCAAAAATCAAATCCTAATTTGTAGGCTAAAACCCTAAAATTCAGAAACGAGTAGTTTACAAAAAGTCAAAATTTATTGACCAATGCCACTTGTGAGCCATGGAGCTATCACATTTCTCATTTTATGATTGCATTTGCTTTGTATATCTTCAATAACATTTTAAAGTTGCAACTCACATGTACCAAATTATTGTCTTTTTTCACACCAAGCTTGTGTTTTTTAGATTCCACGTATGCATAAACACTCCATAATTGTTTTAAACATGATGAAGTACATGCTTGGCTTAGAACATGTACAAGTAAGGCTTGAAGCTTTGGTATGGAATTTCTATAATCTTCCCACCAAAAGAATTCATCATGCATTATCTTTCGTTGTTTTCTTTGCTCTATAATTCTTTGGTTTCTATTTTGGTACATCGACAATTTTCATCATGTATTACCTTTCTTTCAATATCATTCAAAACTCGAGGTCTTAAGACCTCCATTCAACCACTCATGATCTCTTCATATCTTTGTGTTTGGATGTTGCTTGTTTGATTAAAACTTTGGATCCAACACAAATGCTGCTGGTTTTTAGGTCCACAATTAATATAGAGACATAGAGAAAATAGGGACAAGATGGAGAATAGACAAGACATGAGAGAGAGAAAAGGAGCCAAGCTCCAAATATATTCCATACATAACAATGATGAAGTACATGAAGTTTCAAGGTAGCATAAAGATATGCTTGAGAAACAAACGGTCAATAACTCCACAGTCTCCATAGCTGAAGATAATCTCCTTAAGACACTAGGTAAGTTGTAAAGCTGTTCCACACCTTGTTGAAGATGAAGAATGCACAACTCCACCTCTCCAAGTGGATGAAGACTATCTCCTCCAAGCCCACGAAGGTCTCCTCCAAGTAGTGATAATAAGTATGCTCAATTCTTTACCTATTTATAGATATTGAATGCTTGCGTGAATCAGCTACGAAACTCGATAAAAGTTGATTTTTTGTTTTTTTTTTTAAAAGCAAAAACCGAGTTTAAGTTTTTTGATTTCATCGCCCTTGCTTTTAGGTGGTTGTCGTTAGCTTTTTGTTGGGTTTAATGCTAACCATAGGATCAATTTAACATGATGTTCCCATGTGGCATAATAAACATTTGCAATTTTAAAATAACAGGTGCGAATTAGAAGGCATGTGCACAAATAGGGTTTGACTTTTAATGACCCAAGTGATGTCACATAGGTATGTGTTATATATCATTGGAAAGCTCCGTAGTTGGTTTGGACCTCATTCCAAACAACTTTTATGGTTCAACATGTATGGTTTCAAACAACGTATTGAACTTGGACTTAAAAAAATAATACACCATGGTTTTTTCGATAGCGGCTTGCCTAAGAAGTTGGTGAGCTTTCGCACATGCCCACTCCAAAGTCCATTAATACATACACACTCACATATACATATATACATTCACGTCTCGTCGCATTGCTGAATCCATCTATGATGTCACACAAAACCTATGTTGCTATGCTTCACATGTACTCAGTAATACTATTACTTCACATAAAAGTTAGAACTTAGAACATACATGCATGCATGCATTCATACGTACACATACATACATACATACATACATACATACATACATACATACATACATACATACATACATACATACACATATATAGTGCATGCATTCATGACACAATGCACAATGAATGTGTACACTTTACATGTATATATGCACATAAATAAATAAATAAATAAATAAATATATAAATAAATAAACAAACAAACATACATGCATGCATGCATGCATACATACATACATACATACATACACACATACACACACATAGAGACACACACAGTTGCATTCGGACGCGTCCGGAAACTTTTTCCGAACTTAGCGGACTTCATATCGGACGTTGGCGTCTGAAACGCATTTCAGATGTGACCATTGTAGGGATTGATGCCATGGGCAAAGAAACCCAATTTCCGGTCATTTTTGACGGTTGAACTCGTGCGTGAGAGGAGTTGAGAGAGAGAGCTGGTCGACGTGCGAATTGAGAGGGAGAGGTGAGCTTGCCTACACTACCTTGGTGAGTAGGGTTAAGGTTGAAGCAGCCTACATTACCTAGGCGGAAGCTACCAAACCTTAAGGCCTCAACGCAAAGAGCTCTCCACAAAAAGGTAAGTGCCAAATCTTGTTCAATTGGTAAGGGGTGTTTTTTTGACATGTAAGTTGAAAGTTGGGTTGTTCTTTTTTTTCATATGTAGATGCCTCGAAAAGAAGGAGAAGAGTGGGAATATGTTGCAAAGGTCAATCAACTACCTAAAGGTCAATGGACTTGCAGATGCAAGTATTGTGGACACACATTTGATGGGGGAACCAAATCGAATCCGGGCCCATGTTTTAGGTCTCAAAGGCTTTGGTGTTGACAAGTGCTCATGTGCACCAGCTGATGTAAGGGATGCATGTAGAAAATTACATGCCAAAGTGAGTGGAGAAAGTAGTAGTGTGTCTTCTATTGATGAGCATGACATGTTTGGTTCAATGGCGGGAGAGTGTAATGCAGAGCAAAATGTGGAATCTCATGCATCACGTTGTCAATATGAGGAGAATGATTTTGAAGAGAGTATGCAACATGGATGAGCCCCTAAAAGAAAAAGAGAAGGCAAAGGGGTATTGCATAGAGCATGGGAGTCTCAAGCAAGAGATGAAGCTATGAAAGCATTACGTAGATTTTTTTTACGTGGAGGACATCCCCATTTGGAAAGCAAGGAGTCCATATTTTTTGGAGATGGTTAATGCAATTGGAAGGGCATATCCTTCTTTCAAAGCTTCCTCATATGATCATTTGCGCACAAAGCAACTACATGTTGAGGTTAGATCCATTGAAAATGAACTTGCAAGATTACGGGGAAAAATGGAAAGTTTATGGATGTACCATTGTATGTAATGGTTGCTGACACTAGAAATAGACAAATCATCAATGTCATGATTTGTTGCATTTATGGTGCAATGTTCTTGAAATCTGCAGAAACTTCTT
>CM035412.1:90585438-90622938 GCA_020310875.1 Ceratopteris richardii | reverse complement strand
ATTGCAACTGTACAAGTGAATGGGCATAGCACCCGCGGGACCCCCCGTATCCCACAAAGCAGGGGTTAGACAAGGTTACAACTGAGAGACATGGTTACAACTGGGTTTAACTGGCTTAAGCCATAACATGTCCAGCCTGGGACTTGAACCTTGGACCTCCACCTCAAGAGGCCAAAGCTCAACCAATTGTCCTACAGGACGTGGACCAAAGCAAATCTTTTGATTATTTCAAGAAAGTAAGCTTTAAAGGAGTAGAGAATTTGCACTTATTTTAGACCCTTAAAAAAAGAAAAATCTAAAATGAAGTTTTTTAACTATAGGGATCAAATCATTATCGATCTATGAGTGACTTTGATAACATTGAATGTATCACTATGTAAGAGTTTGTGCATGACATCATTACAGAAACAATCTATGAAGCCTAATAAAATTATATGTGAAGCAATTTTTTGATTATTTCAAGAAAGTAAGCTGTAAATGATTAGAGAATTCAGTTTCACTTATTTTAGAACCATAATAAAACTGCCACGAGAATCTATACAACAAGAAGACTCAACTAGGTTAGAGGAACAAAAAAAATCATCTTTACGTGGTTCAAAATGAAGGAGAACATTTAATTTGTTTTGTTGATAATGGGTGCAATCTTTGAAAGTGAACCAATGTCCTTCAAAATATTATTCAAGTAATGTGTTATGCAAAATCAGATTGTGACATGTAGATCATAAAACATATTCTATTCCTCTTTCATGAATCTCTTATTGTGACACATGTAGTCCCCATCGCCCTCATCTCTTTCTCATGTAATTTCGTGCTTAAAGTCTTCGAAAAAGGAGGTACATTGGTTTCATGAAATTGGTGATCCCTCCCCCTTTCTTGGAGTCCACTTGGACTTTATGTACGACTTTGCTTGAGAAAGAGAAGAGGGCAATGGAGGTTGCATGTTCTATGCTAAGAAATCCATGAGAGAGTGAATATATCTAATTATTGTCAGATGGAGTGATATGCGATTGGATCCATTTATGGAGTGGTTGCATATTTGGAAAAAAGATGTTTTTCATCTCTTTTCATAATGTCTTATCCATAAAAAAGATTAGCAATGTTCTTGCATTGAAATGGATCACATCCATAAAGATGGTAGGTTCATCTATCATGATACACATTGTGATAGATGGTAAAGAAACAAATAGAGAAGTTGAAGATATTATTTAGGACATGTATTTGTTTATAACGATTTCATTTTGCATGGCACGTTACTTGAATAGTTTTTGAAGAATATTCGTATACTTTTATGGATTGCATCAAGCATTCACAAGGCGAATCAAATGGTCTCTTTCACTTTAAATCATCGAAAGACAAATTTTTTGTTCTTTTAAGATTGTTTAATCTTCTTCTTTGATCATTTTTCATGATAAATTTCATTCTAGTATTTTAATGGTTCGGAAATATGCGTGACTTAAGATTTTCAATCATCGAAGCTTACTCTAACTAATGGTTTTGAAATATGTGGGAGTTAAAATTTTCAATAATCGAATCTTACTCTTAACTATTAAGAGATCTTCTTTTGCACATAAAGTAGATGTCATGTGAGGATTTTTACTTGATGATGAATTCCGTACCATGTCCGTAGTCACATATAGAGAGAGGGAGATATTTGATCCATATGGTAAAAAATGGAGTTTGGTGGGAAAATTACATGCCATTGATTGAAGAATGAAGTTCATTATGTATTTTTGACGAGTTCTGTACTCAATGAAAATATGTATGCAACTAATATGATGTGATGAGCTCTATGATTGAGTTTATTAAAAAAACTCAAATTTAATAAAGTATGTATTAAGCTTTAAACTTTTAACGTTCAATGTTTAATTCATTTTAATTATCAATTTATGAATATATTTTAATGTTGCTCGTTTATTTATTCTTAGTGGGATTAACTATGACACAAATTTATTGCAAAAAGGAAGTGTGACTCTTATGTTCATAGTTTCAACCATGTGATTACAAGTTTGTCTCTCTCTCTCTCTCTCTCTCTCTCTCTCTCTCACACACACACACACACACACACACACACACACACACACACACACACACGTGTATGTGCATATGCATGCACGCGTGTGTATGCATGTGCGTATGTTTGTGTGTGTGTGTTTGCATGTATGTATGGGTGGGTGTACGTACGTACGTATGGATGGATGGATGGATGCATGCATGCATACATGTGTGTGTGTGTGTGTGAGTGCATTTTGGTTTGTGTGCATGGGAGTGGGTCTGGATGGGGGTGTATGTATGTACATATGGATGGATGGATGGATGGATGGATGCATGCATGCATGTGTGTGTGTGTGAGTGCATTTTGGTTTGTGTGCATGGGAGTGGGTCTGGATGGGGGTGGATGTGGGTTTGAAAGGGTGGGTGTCTGTGTCGGGGGGTGGGTGTGGGGTGGGTATGGCAGGCCGGATAATGCGACTGTTCTTTTCTTCTTTTGGTCCTGCCTTCAGCAAGCTGCAGGTGCTGAGCTTATTCGCCTCGCGGTTCAATGGAAGGAGCTTTGCATGAAAAATATTGATATTGAGAATGCCTGTGCCAAGATTGAGGCTGAAATTTTAAGCCTCAAAAAAGAAGCTGAAGAGAAGTATGAACTGCTACTTAGTGTTTTCATGTTGGTATTTTTTTTTTTGGGATGCTAATGATATGCTGAAATACTATTACTATTTGCTCCAGAGGGGTGAGTTGGACCGAACCAAAACCTACATGGTGATCTATGCAGATCTTGGTATGGATTAAATGGCCAATTTTTGAGTGACACTCTTGAATTGTTCTTTAATATTATTACCATACACTTTCGTGTTTCCTTCATAAGTCTATCGATTTTAATGATGAGACTCGGTTTTTATTTGTTTGTCACCTTAATCAGCAGTACGTTGGCTGTTTTGGACGCATTGGAATTGTTTCATGAAGGATGGAGCAGAATGGGTTGTAACTTCTGTTATTGCACTATATTCAATGTGCTCCACATGGATCCTTGTTGAATGTGGGGATTCCTCTTGGGAGTTTATGTTGTTACCTTTCCAGTCAGTGAGGAAATCCTTATTGGCAAATTCTAAGTTTTTAAGAGGTGATGTGAAGACATAGGAGATCACTGTAATAAACTTTTTGGATTTGCTAGCAACATTGGGCTGCCATAAGAATGTCTTGGAAGACCAGAATCAGGATACATCTTCTTAATCCTTGCCAATGTTTATTGTTGTTCAGTGCTAAGATCACTCTTGGAAGGCAATCAATGCGCTCCATGGGCCCTGCCATCATAATTTTGGCCTGCATTTGGAAGCTGATGTGGAATCATGGTGTAAGGTTCGACATTAGTCTGCTGCTTGTTCAGATTTTGGAGGTATTGTCAATGAGAAGCTTCAAAAGGAAGACACACTCTGATTTCAAACTCTAAAGTGCTAATCATAGTAGGCAACTGAAGCTATGAATTGGATATGCAGATAATTCTACAAAAGCTCAATGAATATGTTCATCATTGAAGCTGTACCTCCCTAAATTTTGTCTAGGTGCAAGTCCGTTTCTTAGGGACTTTCTTTTTCCTTAATGAAGTGGGGCAATTTTTTTGGTGATTTAGTTTAGATACTAGTCATAGTATAAAGATAGGACCGCAAAGAAACAGATCCTCAGAAGAGTGGCTTTTATGGTTGTCCTGTGCATCAGTTACATCAGTTCTCTATCGGTCCTTGGATATTTTTCATTGATGTGTGCTTTTACCTCAGCTGTGCCATATATGTCTGATACATACTTCCCTTAATTTCTCTCCCTTCTGCCTATCTCTACTGTGTAGCCTCTGCTTCTCCAGATTATTGCTGCCCCCTGCTTCTCCAGATTATTGCTGCAGCTTGCATCATAACTTTAGCATAGTCAAAACAAAGGGCAAACAGACCATCATCAAAGTAAGATGAGGTGCTACATATCTCCATGTGTTTACGTTAGGCTTAAAATTATTTTGTCTATTTTGTACATTGCAAGATTTTTGGAATATGAAGGATTCTGGATTTGCTACACTGATATTTCAGGTTCCATTTGTTTATGTGTATGCATAGATTGAAATATATGCGATCCTTGTTCATAGATTTATAGCTCTCGTAATACAGTTCAATCAATGTTAGTGAGGTGTTCTTATCTCGGTTTGGAATTTGCTTGAAAGATGTGAACTGCACAAGTTTGAGGGGCTGTCTGTCTTCTGAATTCAAGGTTTAGGTGATGCATGTAAAGGTATGGAGTGAAATGTATAATATACATGTTGGTAGCCATGTAGTTGCTCAACATATACTTAGCATGGTTTTGTTTGTTCTTGTGCTGTCTTTGGATTCGTTAGAAGACTTTTCATTCTTAACCTTTTCATCAGTTTAATTCCAGGACTGGTTTGTTTGTCATTTTCTTTTTATCTCCATTCGATACCTGGAAGTGAGTGGCTGAAGTAAATTTTCTTGTATATTTTGCATTAGAAAAATAGCTTTTTCCTTTTTCTTTCTCGGTTTTGTTATAGATTATGTTTTTATTTTTCTGCCATGCTTTTAGATATTTTCATTTATTTATCTATTATTTTTCCTGTTCATGTAAACTCCTTTCATGTTGTGTGCGCATGTATCTGGAAAGGCGGAAGCTTTAGGGAATCTGATTTGATCGAAAGAATTTCATGTAAAGGTGGAAGTCACTTTTTACTCTTCTTTACTCGAGCAAATAATGGCCAAAGCAATTGAACTTCTGTATGTATTGGGTTCATGGTGACTTCTACTGTTGAATGGCTTCTCTTTAGATCCAATCACTGACCTTACATTAAAACAATGCTGTTGAAGCAGTATGCATTCCAGGTAGACTCCCTCTACATTGGTTCTATGAAGAAAAACCATTTTCATGGTTAGATTACTGTATATCTCCCAAAGAGCAACTGCAAAAGTAGTGGAGTTGCTTCAAACGAGACAGAAATATGTAGTCATACGAGCAAGAAAGGAGTATGCTGTCAAACAGACGATAATAGTTTGGAGTACAAGAAAAAAATAACTAAGAAGTTTTTTCCATCTTTTTATTTATGTCAATATCTAGGGATTCTAGAGATTTCTCAGAACATGTCAACTTTTAGCCTGACTATTACCCATTGGAGATTCACAAGTGTCTGTAGCTCTCTTTTGTAGTATTAGGAATAGGTTTCTAGTGTTTGGTGAATGAAAGATGTTTCAAGTTTGTAGGGTTTTTCTATTATATTGTCTTAAGAGGGCCACGAGTTTGTCTTTATATTGAGTAATCCATCTTTATGATAAACTTGCAAGAAGTTATTGAGAGATTTAACACGTGATTGAAGATTCATATGGAGAATAGATTGTTAGTAAGGGGTTGAGATTCTTAGCTTGGATTCGCCCCAAGTACTGCAGCCAACAAGGCGGCAAGTTAAACCTCAATGCTAAGCATTAAAGTTGTAGGCCATTGAAAATAGATAATCTTTGTTACTCACCTTCTATTTATACACTTGCATTTCTTATTTGTGGTTGCTTAAAGACTGTCCTGATATGTTGACGTGATTGAAGACCACTTCCTTGTCTTCTTGATATTTTAGATGAGCTTCAGTCATCAGAAAATAATTTTTGATTTTTGTTGAGAATAAAGATTGTGGGAACTATAGGGATGATTTAAATTGCTTGAACGTGGTTTGTGCAAACCAATTTTGCATGATATTTTGTGCACAGCCATGTACATGCGCACACACACACACACACACACACACACACACACACACACACACACACACCCCAACAAAATGCGTGCATGCATATTGGAGTCCCATCATGTAATGAGAAATATGACAGCTAGGAATATTCTCATGTGTTTATGTTATGGGACCGTATATTCATACCAAAAATATGTTGCATCCATATTCAAGTTTGTGGATATTTCAAGATATTTGTATCTTTGGCGAAGCTAAAGCTTCTCAAGCAAGTAACTTATCATGCTAATACATATCTTGTACTTCTATGCAGAAGCAAGCGCTATACGTAAGAATATAAGCATGGAGTATTATTTCGATCTTGAAAAAGTAATATGACTTGAAATCCATGAGCAAACTTGAGATGTGATGACCTGAGGGGCGTGATGACTACTATGCTCCTTTGAAAAGTGATTGATCTCAAGAGTCAATGATGAGAAAGATAAAGATACTGACCTTCTGTCGTATCAAATCTTTTTGCATTGTTGAGTACTCTCTTGCCTTGTCCTCTAGTTATAATTATCTTTAACCTAGTATCTTACATGATGAATGACTCCAGCGTTTATTTTGTTGCAAAGAAATACTGCCCTATGTCAAACTTCTGTGTCTAGGACTAAATGATTTAGACATTTGATATGAAGCATGAGAAAATTACACCAATGTGGTAAGAACCGTGGAGAGAACTAGTTGATGCTTGAAGAAACGTGTTCTTCTGTAATGATTGAAAATATAATTTATGCCTTAGATCGACCTTGGTCTTACAAGGAACTATCGGTTTGTGGATCTAGTGGTTTTCAGCTCTTGAGTATCAAAGTTAGGTTTCTAAAGCAACGATGTACTCTCTTAGACATTGTTGATGAATTAATGGGTTTCATTGTAGGATTTATATGAGAGAGACATACGTGAGATTCCATGAGTACACATGTTACTATTTGTAAACTATATTCGTGGTCAGCATTCATTTTACTTTGCTTCTTAGATAAATATCGCTTGCATATTCTCATGAATTCATTTTTATTACGTAGTTTTGAACCCTTTCCCCGTCTCCCTTTCTACTATGATTCCATCAGTACTTTAGAGATACATCATTAAAAGTTGCAAAAAAAAATCTTAAATATTCCTAATTGATATAGGTGAACCATGCAATTCGATGATGTCTTAAATGAGCAAGTAAGTTGCTATATAGTAACTCCATATTGGTTGTTGAAAAGGAGTGGTGTGGACTGAAAAAGGTAGTTGTGGGCCAAATATAGAGGGAGGAGCTTTGTACATAGAAGAGGTTGATGGTCATTTCTAGGAGATGGCTATGTAGTTAGGTAGAGAACCCCCTTCATCATCATCTCTTGCACGTTGATGGAGTGAAAGATTTTTCTAAATAAATTAGTGTTATCATGAGCAAGCTCATCCCAACATGTTTTTTTCCTTCCCTAAACTAACTTTCATGCACAAATGTACCTTAGACATTGTTGAAGGAAGCATTGACTCCCTTCCCCCCACAACTAAACCCGCTAGGCCATGTGAGGAAGAAAGGAAACTCTCTCTCTCTCTCTCTCTCTCTCTCTCTCTCTCTCCCTCTCTCCCCCCCCCCCCCCCCCCCCTTCCTTTTCTCTTCCCCTGTCTTAAGCTACAAGCTGCACTTTATCTAGTTGTGCTATACGAAGAGTATGTTTTAGTGTTTTGCATCCATGTGGAATAATAATAGACTAGTGTGAGCTTTTAGTGCCTTGCATGGTAGGGCTTTTAAGCATTTCTTGCACCATGAGTCATTCATGAAGTATTTGCTTGGTGATCACACTTATTTGATTAGATATGGCATTTTAAGTACGTGCACATAGAAGAATTTGACCTATTGAGTTGTTTTTGCACAAAGGATTTGTAGATGCATGCATGTGTTAGTGATTCACCCTCTTTAAAGATGGCTGAAATGAAAGGAAGCTAAAAAAGGGACTTATAACACATTTCAGGTCCACTCTTATCATTGAAATATGTAAAACATGCTAGTTGAATAAGACAAACATAAAGATATTTAGTTGACCATTTAAGAAGTAGATGTAAATGAAGTTATTCCATCATAATAGGGACTTGACTCATTGAGGATGACCTTATAGGTGATTAAATGACAAATTTATTTTGAAGAGAAAGGAAGCTTCATTAAGGAGTTCTCCAATGTCACATTTGGATTTCAAACATGAATCTGTTAAAGGAAAAAGAACTAGACTTTTACCATAAAGATAGTGCACCCACAATCCTATGAATCAAAGAAGTTGTAAATATCACATTTAGAGGATTTGAGTTACTTTCCTATATTTGTAATGGAAAAGGGAGTTGTCTATGTTTATCTCCATATTAATGAAAGTTCTAGTACATTCAAGAGTAGGGAAATAGGGAGACTACGGGCAAATACAAGTAGATGCCCATGGAGAAGTCATTAAGAATCACTTAAGTGAGGTAGTAGTTATTTTGATGTGTGTGGTTAATAACTTTGGTTGTTATACCGAAAAGATGAAACCACCAAGGGAGGTAAGTGAGGCATAGGCAAGCATTGATGGATGCTCACACAACTTGTGTTAGATAAGAAGGCAAGGGGAAGGAAAAATTATAAAGTCAATCTTGTTGGCCGAAAAGGAGTGGGTGTAGACCAAAAGAGGTAGTTATGGACCGAATGTAGTGTGAGGAGGTCTATAAATATGGAAGAGGTCGATGGCCTATTTGAGATAGGAAAATCATGGATTTATGGATCTTGTTCTTTCATGTGGATAGAGAACTATTAAAGGAAATAATATGAAACCTAGTGCATGGATATTGCTTCATCTTTCATCATCCTTTATGGTACATCCATTACATGTGCATGCATGCTACTTTTTGTTTCTTAGGGATTTTACTACGGGTGTCACAATGATGAAAATATTCCTCTTTCTTGATTAGCCTTGTTATCTAAGAACTTTCTCCCATGATATTTAGGAGATTTTAAGTCGATATATACCTATCAAGTAGTCATGATGGGGTAAGCATGTGAACTACTGTTATCCTATATTCATTTTTTAGTTCTCATTTTCTTTCTTAGATTTTATATGTATTATACTATCTCAAAGGGTGCTATTTTGAGCTCATTCTCTTAGTTTCACATACATTCTTGCAACCAACTTGAGTGGTTGGTATTAAAGCATATGTGATTTTCTTTAATATTGCTAGTTAATTTCCTGTTCACAAACTCTCCTTGGGTCGATGTTTGATGCACCATTGCTTTTGACATTTGAATGGCATTTCAATAAAAAACTATCAAGTTGATTCATGCTCATTTCAGCCCTTGTTTTCAAGCCAACGAAGAACATTAAGGAATTTTTGTATTTTTGTGCATATTTGTGATGCACAATTCACTTTCTTTTGCCATATCATAGCATTAATCAAAAGGGTCTATCACATAAGTTTTTAGCAAAAGAGAACATTTAACAGTATGCATGATCTTTATCATTGATTAGAATGATTTCTTTTTTGTAGTCATTGAGGTGAATTTGACGAATTGTGCACTTTGGGCTTGCACAATGCTTTAGGGTTTATGGAATGTTGTGAAAAATGTGAATATGTTGAATGAAACAACATCATGTTGTTGATGATAGTTGTGCTTATTGTAGTTCTTCAAAAAGCACATGTTTGCACAATAGATGTTATTGTTGGGACACCTTTTACTATTGATCAAACTCATGAGGATAACTTATATTCTTAACAACATTGTTTGATCTTGTTTTATCATGTGATCTATCATCCCACATTTCTCTATTTAGAAATTAATAATATTATTTCTCTATGTTGGGGAAATAGAAGAGGTTTGAGATGAGGCTAGAGGTTTTATTTGGCAAAAGTTATAGAATTCAAAGATAAAGAAATGTTTACAAATGAAGTTCAATTTTGATAATATTACTATGATGAATACTCCATAGCCTTTGAAATTATTATTAACGTTTCACTATGCTTTTTTTATTGATCAAAGGAGCTCTCATTATTTGCTTTTTGATGAGCTAGCTTACATACTATCATAGAAATTATTATATGCAAAATAAGGATGCCATCCTAGGTGGATGTCAAAATTTCATGGACAATCAGAACTATATTTTTAGACACCACTGATTGATTTGTAGAATACAATTTTGTAAATCAATCCAAAGAATTTGGTGAGGCAGAGCATGCAAAAAGTGGACATTCTTTGAGTATTGTAAGGATATTTGAATGAAGCATGTTTTGAGTCTCCACACAAGATACTAAAAAGAAGCCCTCATTTTAAATTTATACATCTTGTATCATTGGATCTTGAAAATCCAACAAAAAGTATACTATGGAATTTCATTAATTATCACAATTACACTTATCTATTTGTGTTGTCTTTTTGTAAATCTAATATAACTGTTTTCAATTATTCAATATAAATGTTAGAAATCACATTATTTTAGTTTCATATGCCTAAATTTCATCAGCATGGTTCCATCGTAAAAGTTTCACTTTCTCAAAACAATGCCCTAATTAAGAGTGTATGAAAGGTTGTCTTGAATCTAATAACATATGGGAATTTCATATTACTTGATGCTTACATGTTTCAATATTATCTTGTTTGTTTTTTGCATTGGAAAATGTTGGCCACGTAATTAAATTCATATATGGTATTTAAAATTCATGATCCATCTTCTAGTGATACTGTATGTTTTTTTTTTGGTGATCTAAAATATGCGAACTAATGGCCTTTGATAGAAATGTGAATCTTTGGTATTTTAGCATAATTTTTGTTTCATTAATGTTACTAAATGCAAAGATCTCACTCGAACATTTTAACCATCTAAATTGTTATAGATTGTCTCTTTTGTGGAAATTCAAGTCCATATATTCTTTTTCCATGTTTACATCTCTAGAAAACACGTATTAGAGTACATTATAAAGCAAGAAAAACCATATTTTTGTGAATGTCTTCCTTTTTGCTCAAAATCTATAAGGAATATATTGTGATATTTGTACTATGATTCTTATACTATCTTTTCATGATCATAGATGCTTTGTGACCTCCATATATGAATTCTTTATGCATGCCTTCATTTATGCATTCAAATAAAAGTTTGTGTTTATGCATTCAAATGAAAGTTTGTGTTTATGCATTCAAATAAAAGTTTGAATTCTTACAGTTATTTAAGAACTTTGTCGGCACATATGAATATGTATTAGATGGTAATATGGGAATTTTTCATCTAAATTAAGTGGAGACTAATATGAAATACATTGGTCCATGCTACTTAGAACATGTGACGAAATGTAAGTTTCCAATGCCATATGCAACCACATGAAATGAAGTAAACAATGGAAAATACATACTATAATTTATTATCATATAGTTAATGTCTTAACTTTCATGTGTGTTATCTACAATTTAAACAGGTTGCACAAAAGCATTGCATTTTTTGACTATTCATCAGGATTGAACTATTGTTAAGGCCTTAATTTCACATAGATACATTTTGGTGCCATGTGAATCCATGCTTACAGTAACCTCACACAAACTTCGATGACAAGGATGTGAGGTTAGTATATAATGAGCATAGTGAAACTCTCTTTACGCTCTATAATGAGCAAGGTTACTAGTTATATCTTCTATACATAGATAATTCTAATTACTTGTGATATTTTAGTTATGGAGGATGCTATGCAACTTCTACTTGCATCCATGAGATAGATGTATGTAAGCTCATGTGAAATGTTTGATGGTGGACACTTTATTGTACCATCAATCCAAAAAAAAAATTAGTCTATGTTAAGTGAGAATGGGATCTCATATCAACATACCATAAGAAATGATCATATAGTATTTGTCTTCTTTTCATTCGTGTTATCTACATTTTAAACATTGCACAAAAGCACTGCATTATATAATTATTCATTAGAATTGAACTATGCTAAATGAACTTATTTCACATGTATACACTTTGGTTTTCATATGCATCCATGCTTATGATAACCTCACACAAACTTGGAGGATAAGGATGTGAGAATCATCCTCTCATTATGCTCTATAATGACCAAGGTTATAGGCTATATCTTCTTTTAGAAATAGATCATTAGGAAAAAAGGTGAACCCTGCATGGGCCTTTTAGCTAAAGGAGTGATTAGCCATGGAACAATGAGAAGAGGGTGGTGGCCACAGTCTAGTCCCTTAATCACATAGACTAGGCATAGGTTTCCCTTGTTTTTGTGTGGTCAAAGAGCTAGAAACCATCTAGAATTGGTGGTTTTTCTTAGAGGATGGTTTTGAGAACCTCGAAATTCATTTAGAGCCATTCGATTCATAGAAGATCTAAGGGCCACGATTGAATTCAAAAAGTCAAGGCACGGACGAATTCCCACCCTTGGATTAGCTTGAGATTGAAGGGATGAGATACATGCAATCATTACAATAGGTGCCTTTTTGACAGAACCGTTGGATTTTGGGTGGAACCGAATGGTGGAGTTTGAATTCTCTGAATTTTGAGCACTTAGCCTTGTAGCCATTAGATCTAGGGACGATCCGACGGCTTGGATTAAGCCTAAACATAAAAAAGGCGCCTTTGAATGGTAGCCACTAGATGTGCCTCACATCTGACGGTCTTAATGCATCCGGAAAAGAGGCTCAACCCCGTTCACGCGCGTCCATTAGATCTAGAATGATCTGACGGTTGACCTTTTTGCAGAGAGAATTCGAAGATCTTGTCCCCACTCCCACGAGTTCTCTTCCATTCTCTCTCTACATTAAAGTATTCTTTGATATACACCATTGATTCAATCAATTCAAAGGCTCAGAGAGGCTCACGTATGAGAGAAAAAAGAGGATATTTCATCTACAATATTTTATTATGCCATACCACTAGTGGTTTCATGTGGCTCCTTAAACTCATGGATTAAGCAATTTAATCCCTAAAAATTAGCGATCCTTACAAGGCCCATGCACGGTTCACCTTTTTTCCTAATGTGATGTCAATTTCTTGTGATATTATAGTTATGGAGAGTGATATGCAAGCACTACTTGCATCCATAAGATAGATGCATGTAAGCTTATGTGAAATGTTTGATGGTGGACAACTAAATGTACCATCAACTAAAAATTACTTCAGTCTATGTCAAGTCTAAATGGCATCTCATATCAACATACTTATTGTTGTAATTTCACAAGGTGTTATTAATGAAAAGGGATGGAAATGAGCATTGTAGACATCAAAAGGTAAGTCAAAAGTATCTATGTATTTGCATATGATTAAGATATCTTAAAATTTAATGCATATCTTGCATCAAAGTATGTGATTTTTATTATTCTAGAGTTTTTGATGAAGTTGAGTCATTGTTTTTGATGAATCACAAAATTTATTGCAATTTGAATGTGATTTAGAAATGGAATGCAATCTTCATAGGTTGCGCCTTGATAAAAAGGAAAGTGACACCAAGTAGGTTTATAAGGCAAAGTGAAGATCCAATTGTGATTCAGATCATTGCCAAGCTCAACTTGTTCCTAAAATCTATTTTTTTAAGAAAAGCTTGTTGGAGGTTGAGGTCTGTGGAAGCACACAAACAACACAAGGAAGAAGAAGAAGAAGAAGAAGAAGAAGAAGAAGAAGAAGAAGAAGCTTGGATCACAACACAACACTGAATGAATTACCAAGTGAATGTAAAAAGATAGGTAACCCATTAGGGCTATAGGCATATATACAAGCAAAGGAAAAAACCTCTTAAAGAAGGGAAAAAGTGCCACGATGATCCTAAATGTGTTCACACACATCATTAACAAAATATACTGACAAATCCCCCTCGGGAGTGATGTGGTAGACAAGGAGCTAGTACCCATGTATAAAGGAAGTATCTTCCCTGTGCTGTTTGTGTGCTTCTGCAGACCTTGAACTCCAATAATTGGTATTAGAGTAGGTCGTCGCTTCATCGAGGGTGTCATCGACACCCCTTTGATCACAGTCTTAGAATTGCATGAAAATTGGTGAGCATACTCAGGGAAATTAGGAGTTCAAAACTTTTGATCTGAGCTTTTTTCAACCCCCAAACACACAACCGTAGCAACTATGCAAGCAATTTCATCCTTTTTTGCCAAACATATATATGTTTTGATTTGCTAGTACAAGTTCCTTGAAGTTTGCTATAGATTTAATAGAACTCAACATGTTATTTTTGTTCAAATTTTTCAGATACGATAAAATTTTTTTGCATCATGGTTTTTAGTCACTAGCCATGGCTGAAAGCAATGCTGTATTCTGTACGTTGGTAGTTGAGGATATTTTGGATAGTACTAATTACCCATTGTGTGCATATATGATGCATCATGTATTGGTAGCAAAAGAGCTGTCGAATATTGTGTAGGGTGTTGAAAATCATCCTATTACACTTGCAAATGTAGTTATTGAAGGTGATGCAAGTGGTATTGAAGATGTCAAATTCTTGTTCGTGCTATGATTCTTGTTGCTACACAACAGCTTCAATGGGATGGCAGAGATGCTAAGACACATGCATTGATAGCTTTGTCTATCAAACATGCCATTATCCCCCATGTTCACTCTTGCAAGATAGCAAAGGATGCTTGGGATACACTTACAATTTTATATGAGGCAAGAAATGAGCCTCCTGTTGCTTACTTTGAAAAACAGTTGGAGAGTGAGCATATGAATGAAGGAGATTCTATTGAAAATTTTTAATAGAGATCAGAAATTTGAAGGAGAAATAGGTTTTTGCTGATGAAGTCTTTTCGAATAGTTCACTTGTGCAGACTATTCTCAATGGTCTTGTAGATTCATATCATAGTTTTGATTCTACTCTTTGATTAATGATGAAAGGGAATCCAAATGACTTGAACTTTGAAGATTTAGTCCTTGTTTATTGCAAGAAGACCTATCGATGTAAAAAAGCTCAATTATGCGTGTTCCAGATCAAGCTTTCTTAGCTAGTCAAAAGGGAAAACGTAAATGGAGCTCATCTACTAGTTAGAAAAAATATGCTAATGCTAGACAATTGAAGAAGGAAGACAAAGACGGGGATAAACAAAAAAGCAAAAATAGTTTTGCAAATACTGTAAGGGAAAATGATCATTTCATAAAGATTTTTCCCAAAATGGCTACAAAAGAGGCAAAGAAGAAAGAGTATTTAATGGTTGTTGTAGAGGCATCTTCAACTAAAACAAAGTCTACTAATCCTCTGTAGAATGAAGAATGGGCATTTACTATTATTTGCAAGTATGAACCATCTTCTTATAAGAAATGTGTCTACAGTAGACTCATATGTTCGATACTTTGATAGTGGGGCAATTAAACATATTAACTTCTAGAGCAGTTTCTTCAGTTCACTTGAGCTTGACCCTATAGGGAATACTATCAAACATGCTAACAACTCCTCTTATCCTGTAATGGGATTTGGTAAGATCATTTTGAATACTATTAATGGTAGTTATTTCACATGGTTAGATGCTTTCTATGTGCCAAGGATCAAGAAAAATCTATTTTCAATTTCAGCATTAGCCAAGGTTGGCTTGGTTTTCAACTTCGTTGATGAAAGATGTACGGTTCATAATCATTCAAATACGGCATTATTATTGCTTCTGGCGTTTAATATCGTGGGTTGTATAAATTCATAAACTATGCAAAATCTATGAATGATTCAACATATGCAGTTCAAGATTCTCAAGCTATCTTAGATGCAAAGTTTTGGCATGCATGTTTTGCTATCTAAATTTTGCTAGCTTGCTTTACCTACAAAAATTTGAAATGGTTTCCTCTCTACCAATGTGCATGAAGGCTGTATTCTAGGAAAAATGCAGCATTCCTCCTTCCCAAAACATGGTTCAATTCAACCTACTCATAAATTGTAGCTTGTTCATAGTGATGTCTTTGGTCCTATGCTGACACCTTTATTTGGGAAGTACCTTATACTTTTTGAATTTTTTTTTGATGAATTCTCCAAGCAAGCATGGGTGTACCCATTAAAAGCAAAGCCCAAAGTGCTTATGTGCTTCAAACAATTTTTTGTTATGGCTCAAAATATGTCAACATGTAAAATGAGCACCCTCCGTTATGATGGGGGGATATTGATACATTTAGCTAGTGATGTGTGTGAAGACACTAGGACCACCGAGGAAAATTTTTCCCTCTCTAAGAGGCTTCCCCCCCTCCCCCTTGTATATATGCCTATTACCCTAATGGGCCACTTATCTTTGTACATTCTTTTGGTAATACATTCAGTATTGTTTGTTGTGCTCCAAGCTTCTTCTTCTTCCTTGTGCTATCCGCATGCTTTCGTAGACCTCAAAATCCAACAATTGGTTTTAGAGAAGATCGCTGCTTCATCTAGGACATCATCGACATCCTTCGGTCATAGTCTCAAAATCGCATGAAAATTGGTGAGCATACTCACAATGATTAGGAGATCAAAGAAGCTTTACTAAGTGGTGCAAAAATCATGACCGAAGCTCGATTTTGCCTCTGAATGCACTATTGTAACACTTGTGCAAGGAATTTTATCTTTTTGTGCCCAAAATAAATACAAGTTTTGGTTCGTTGGTATAAGCATCTCGAAGTCTGTTACAGGTTTAGCAGAACTCGACAAGGAAGTTCCGTTCAACATTTTGAGATACAATTATTTTTCTGCATGAGGGTATTTTAGTCAGTGGCCATGGCTAAAAGCAGTGATGTATTTTGTTTGTTGACTGTTGAGGATAAGTTGAACAGTACCAATTACCCATTATGGGCTTAAATGATGGATCATGTATTGATTGCAAAAGGATTGTGGAATATTAAGCAAGGCGTTGAAAAACATCCTATTACAGGTGAAAACATAGTTACTGAAGGTGATGTAGACGGCATTGAAGATGGCGATATTCTTCATGTTCCTGTTTGTGCTGCAATTCTTGCTGCACCTGTAGTTGAAAAAAATCATTGGGATGGCAAAGATGCTCAGGCACATGGCCTTGTCTGTCAAACATGCCATTATTCCTCACATTCACTCTTGTAGAATAGCAAAGGGTGCTTGGGATACACTTAGCACATTATACCAGGCAAGGAATGAGGCTCATGTTGCTTGCCTCCAAAAACAGTTGGAGAATGAGCACACGAATGAAGGAGATTCCATGGAGAGCTTTCTGACAAAGATCAAAGATTTGAAGGAACGGTTGATTTTTGCTAATGAAGTCTTGCCTGATAGTTCACTTCTATAGACTGTTATGAATGGTCTTCCCAATTCATATCAGAGTTTTGCCTCTACTCTGTGTGATGATGAAAGACAATCCAAACGCCTTAACTAAGGAGTTAGTCTCTGTTTTGTTGCAAGAACATCAGTCTAGGTAGAACAAGTGCATTACGCGTGTCACAGATCAAGCTTTCCTAGCTAATCAAAAGGGCAAAGGTAAATGGAGCTCTTCTACTAGTAAGCAGAAATCTGCTAATTCTACACAATCAAAGAAGGATGATAGAGACGAGAAGAAAATAGAAAAACAAAAATTGTTTTGCAAATACTGTAAAGGAAATGATCATTTCATAAAGAGTTGTCCAAAGCTGACTACAAAAGAGGCAGAGAAGAAAGAGGCTGGAATGGTTGTTGTAGAGGCCTCTACACCCAAAGCAAAGTGTGCTAATCTTGTGCAAAATGAAGAATGGGCATTACTACTGTTTGCAGTTATGACTCATCTTCACATGAATAGTGTATGTTTGCAATAGAATCAAATGTTTAGCACTTTGATAGTGAAGCAACCAAACATATTAACTCACAGCATAGTTTCTTCACTTCACTTGAGCCTGCCCCTATAGGGAATACTGTCACATGCACCAACAACTCCTCTTATCCTATTATGGAAGTTGGTGACATCATTCTGAATACAACTGATGGTAGTTATTTTACATTGTGAGATGCTTTATTTGTGCCAAGGATCAAGAAAAATCTGTTATCAGTTTCAACATTAGCCAAGATTGGCTTGGTCACGAAATTTGTTGATGACAGATGTGCACTTCATGATTCAGCATGTGTAGTTCAAGATTCTCAAGCTATGTCAGATGCAAAGCTTTGACATGCATGCTTTGGTCATCTAAAATTTTGCTAGTTTGCTATGCCTACAAAAATGTGAAATGGTGTCCTTTTTGCCCAAACTTGAGGCACCCAATAAACATGTATATGAAGGCTATATTTTGGGCGAAATGCAACGTTCCTCCTTGTGAAGAGATGGATAGGTATGTGTTGAAGATGAAGAGGTGTTGCAAAATCTTTGCTCTACACCAGCCAAATGAACTCCAGGAGTAGATGGTGGGCCCTTTTAGCTTGCCAATGGATGTATTAGACACCCTATGTACCTTGGAAGATCACTCTCAAAAAGATAGATCAAAACAGATAAGTTGGAGTTAGCTCAGAGGTGAAAACTTGCTATTCTTGGTTGATACACCTGTCCAGTGTTTTACATAATTCTCTGAGCACAGCAGCAATTAGATTAATTCCTCTTGGGGAAGGCTAGGTAGCTTAAAGAGCTAACTTTAGAGAGTAATCTCATAAAAAATAACAAACCACACATTGAGAATGACTTTTAACAAGTGATGACATCATCCCGATTTTCACGGGCTGCTACAGAAATAGACCAGTGAGTAGAAAAATTAACATAACTCAAGATGTAAGAATCCAATGATCATGAAAATTTGTATGGTTATACTAGACAGTAAGCTGAATCCAACAAGCTTGAAATCACTGAATTTGGATGAGTAAACACTGAGAAATGACTCTGACAAGATGACTGAAAAAGTCGGGTACCTGACAGAGAAGTGAAGATGAACATACCCTGTTGACTTCAAATGAACATAACTGAAGATTCCAACATCCAAATGACATGAAAATTTGTGAGCATATAGTAGACTTATAGAGCTAACTTTACCAAGTTAAATCACTGAAAATGATGCACCAAGCTCAGAGAAAACATCTCTGCAAGCTGACTGAGAAAAACTGAAGTAATGGCAGTGAGTAGTACACATCACAAGAACATGGAAAGATGAACTCAAATAATCATGAAAATGAAAGTATATTGCTTGTACAATACAATGACTTACTGATACATATGTGTGCCTTGTAATCACACCTTGATATGGCATAAAGCTCAGCTCTTGGAGGTCTTCACATAGGTCTCTCTAACCACGACTAAAACTGCCATCTATTTATAGTTGAGTTTGGGAGGCTAACTTCCCTCAATCACTCTCCAATCAATCAATGATTGATTTGATTCTCTACCTACCACAAATCACGAATTCGTGGCTCCTCTTTCCATTCTTGATCATGTGGGCTCAACCACTTAAGATTCTCTTACTTTTACATTAAGTAAACTCTTCAAAAGTTACAAGACGTAGTTCACAAGTGAACTTTACATAGTCTTCATTTTGAAGCTTCTTTAATGACTTTGTGAGACTCAAGCCAATACTTAGGCTTGTCATAGACTTGCTCCAACAGCTCCCCCTCAAGCCAAGTATGCTTGAGGTCTTCAATCTTCCAAGATTACCTGCAAACCAATCATAGCCTTGAATTTGCAAAGCTTTGTACCATCCAATGCTTTAGTTAGAATATCTGCACATTGTTGATGAGTGGACACATATGATATTTGAATCTCCTTGCTTAGGATCTTCTCTCGTACATAATGATAATGAACTTCAATATGTTTAGTCCTTGCATGAAAAATAGGATTAGCAGCCAAGTGAATAGAACTCATATTGTCACCAAAAATAGTTGGAGTTCCAAACTCCAATCCAAGATCTTTGAATAATGTCTTCATCCACATAGCTTCCTGAGTAGCTATGGCAAGACCTCTGTATTCAGCTTCAGTAGAAGAGAGAGCAACTGTGGGTTGCTTCTTGGATGACCATGAAATAAGCTTTGAACCTGCAAAGGTAAGATAACCTGAAGTGCTCCTTCTATCTTCCTTGGAGCCAGCCCAATCTGCATCAGAAAATAGCTTCAAACCTAAATCAGATACGTAAGGATAGTAAAGTCCTTCATTTATGGTTCCTTTGAGATATTTGAGTATCCTTTTGGCAGCATCCATATGTGGTTTCCTTGGTGTGTGCATAAATTGGCTTAGCACACTCACACTGTAACATATATCTACTCTTGTCAATGTGGCATAGTTGAGACTACCCACTAGACTTTGATATGATGTGATGTCCTCTATGAGTTCACCTTCATGTGAGCTCAATTTGTGATTAACCTCCATTGGAGTACATGCAATCTTACAATCTTGCATCTTGAATTTTGCCAATATGTCCTTAATGTACTTTCTTTGAGTGAGAAACAAACCATGATCTTTGTAGACAACTTCCAAACCTAGGAAGTAGGTAAGTGAACCCAAATCACTTATCTTGAACTCTTCTCTCATCTGATCTTTGATCTTCTTCATACCATCTGCATCATTTCCTGTCAATATAATATCATCTACATATACACATAGGTAGATGACCTCGGAATTACTCTTTTTAATAAAGAGTGAAGGATCTGCTTTGCTTGGTTGAAAGCCTTTGTCCTGCAAGAATGAAACAAGCCTGAAATTCCAAGCTCTTGGAGCTTGCTTGAGGCCATACAATGCTTTGTTAAGTTTACACACATAATCAGGATAAACTTGATTCTCAAAACCAGGTGGTTGTGCCATATATACCTCTTCTATTATCCAACCATTCAAGAATGCATTCTTCACATCTAGTTGAAGTATCTTCCAATTCTTGGAAGAGGCAATACTAAGCAAAACCCTAATAGTAGGCATCTTTGCCACAGGAGAGAATGTCTCCTCATAATCAATTCCCTGAGTTTGTGCAAAGCCTCTTGCTACAAGCCTTGCCTTATACCTGTTAATGGAACCATCAGAATTCTTCTTGAGTTTATAGACCCATCTTGAGCCTATTACCTTCATGGATGAAGTCTTGGGAACCAAATCCCAAGTGTTGTTTTCCTCGAGTGCTTCAATCTCTTCCTTCATTGCATGCTTCCATTCTGTTTTTGCTTTGGCCTCTTCAAATGATGATGGCTCCTCTTGGTTTATGTCCTGTGCTATGTAGATAGAATGTTTAGTTACTAATGAGGTGTCAAACCCATACCTTTCTGGTTTTTTCTTTTCCCTCATAGATCTTCTTAGGCCATGATGTGATGATTCTGCCTCATGTCCAAGTTCCTGCAATTTTGCTTTACCTTTAGACTTCCATGCTTTGATCTTTTCCATCTGACATTCTTCATCATCCTCTGAGGTGTCTTGTTCTTCAATCTTTGATTGTTCTCTACCAAGCTTTGGAAAATCTTCTTCAAGATCATATGGTAAATTGACCTTCCTGCATGAATCTTCATACCATGAATTGTTCTCATCAAAAACTACATCTTTGCTTACCAAGAATCCTTTGTTGGTAGGGTTGTATAACCTGTAGCCCTTTTGATTGTTGTCATATCCAATAAATACACACCTTTCTGCTTTTGGATCCATCTTGCCTCTAACCTGTGAAGGAACATGAGCAAAAGCAATACATCCAAAAATTTTACAATGATCTAAACTTGGTCTTCTTCCATTCCAAGCCTCATATGGAGTCATCCCATCAAGGGATTTTGAAGGCAACCTGTTAATCAAGTAAGTGGCTGTAGATATAGCCTCAGCCCATAAGTAATTAGGTAAATGCTTTTCATTTAACATAGACCTTGCAGCTTCAACAATTGTCCTATTCCTCCTTTCTGCCACTCCATTTTGCTCAGGAGTGTACCTTGTAGTTACCTCTCTTTTGATTCCTCTTTCTTGAAGAAAAGAATCAAAATCATGGGAGAAGTATTCTCCCCCTCCATCTGACCTTAGCCTTTTTAGTGATTTACCTGTTTGATTCTCCACAAGAGCCAAATATCTTTTGAAACATGAAAAAACTTCATCTTTGTGTTTCATAAAGAATAGGATAGTCCATCTGCTGCAATCATCAATAAAGGAAACATAATACCTTGATCCTGATATTGAAGATTCCTTGCTTGGTCCCCATACATCTGTATGAACCAACTCCAAGAGATCTCCATGCATATAACCTTTCTTCATGAATGGTAACCTGTGAGACTTTCCAAACTGACATGCACTACACTTATAAATCATATGTTGTTTTGACAAGTTAGGGAGTCCAAGTACACTTTGGTCCCTGCAAATTTGCTTTAATGACCTTTCACCAATATGTGCTAACCTTTTGTGCCATACTTCCAATTCTGTAAGTGTCTGACTACCATAATCAAAGAGAGCAATGTTTCTAGTGTCCTGTAATTCAAATGTGAACAATCTACCTGTCTTTTCACCTTTTGCAATTCTTCTGAATCCAATTCTTTGTAATGGTAGGGACATAGAGTACCTTACTGAGTAGGTTGATGTTTCCATCAGGTGCTTTGACATTGCCTATTTTCTCCACAGGATGTTTTGTATCATCTCCTGTTTGTACCTCATGCTTATTCCTTGGATCTTCTAAATCTGATAGGAGTGCTACATTTCCTGCCACATGATTTGAACAACCTGAATCTATGTAGAAAATATGCTCATCAGATTTACCTTGTGGCATAGCCATGTTCATGATCAATAATGAATCCTCTTTGTTTGAGTCTTCTGTGTAGTTATTGTAGTCTCTCCTTCCTTTGTAGCCTCCTTGATAGTTTGAATGATTGTAGTTGTTGTAGTTGCCATGGTAGTTGTTGAACCTTCCTCTTGAGTAGCCATAACTTCCTCTATTGTATCCTCTGCCTCTTTGATTCCTGGAATTCCTAAAGCAATTTTCAGTTGTATGATTAGTTAATCCACAAATAGAACATGAGTTGGAGTCTTGGGATCTCCCCCTGCCTTGTCTACCTCCTCTTCCTCTACCTCTGCCATGTCTTCCTCTACCTGCATAGTTAGCTTGATATGTACCTGCTTCATCATCCACTTTCTTTGCCTTTCCTTTGTTATCTTTCGACTTGCTTTTATCCGTGTATAAAGCTGAAGATTGATTACCTTTAGAGCTTTCTCCATTTTTGATAAGCTTTGCCTCTTGAGTAAGTAATTGTCCAATGAGTGTGTTGAAATCAGGTACATGCATGTCCATGTACAAATCCATAGCTGTGGTGAATGCTTCCCACTTGTCATCTGCCTTCAAGCCATTGATGACCTGCCTTACAATTTGCTCTTCATCTATTACCTCTCCAATGCTTCCCAACTGATCTGCTATGTCCTTGAGCTTTGTGACAAAATCAGTCACATTTTGTTTGGGAGCCTTCTTGAGAGTTGTGAACTCCAGCCATAGTTGATGCTTCCTGGCTTTGGTACTTGAAGAAAAGAAAGCTTCAAGTGCATCCCACACTTCCTGAGATGTCTTACAACTTCTAATGTGAGGCAACAAAAAATCTGAGATAGAGTTGAGGAGATAAGACCTTGCAAGTGCATCCTTGGAGCACCATGTGCTCAATCTTTCTTGCTCTTCTTGTGTTGGTTGACTTTTGTTCCTGAAACTTGGCATAACTTCATCTCCAGCCACATAACCATATAAACTTCTACCTTGGAGATAAGCTTCCATTCTTAATGACCAAGCTGAGTAGTTACCTCTGTCCAATTTGTCAATTGATGAAGGAAATCCATCTGCCATGTTGTCCAACCTTGCTCTGATACCACTGTGAAGAGATGGATAGGTATGTGTTGAAGATGAAGAGGTGTTGCAAAATCTTTGCTCTACACCAGCCAAATGAACTCCAGGAGTAGATGGTGGGCCCTTTTAGCTTGCCAATGGATGTATTAGACACCCTATGTACCTTGGAAGATCACTCTCAAAAAGATAGATCAAAACAGATAAGTTGGAGTTAGCTCAGAGGTGAAAACTTGCTATTCTTGGTTGATACACCTGTCCAGTGTTTTACATAATTCTCTGAGCACAGCAGCAATTAGATTAATTCCTCTTGGGGAAGGCTAGGTAGCTTAAAGAGCTAACTTTAGAGAGTAATCTCATAAAAAATAACAAACCACACACTGAGAATGACTTTTAACAAGTGATGACATCATCCCGATTTTCACGGGCTGCTACAGAAATAGACCAGTGAGTAGAAAAATTAACATAACTCAAGATGTAAGAATCCAGTGATCATGAAAATTTGTATGGTTATACTAGACAGTAAGCTGAATCCAACAAGCTTGAAATCACTAAATTTGGATGAGTAAACACTGAGAAATGACTCTGACAAGATGACTGAAAAAGTCGGGTACCTGACAGAGAAGTGAAGATGAACATACCCTGTTGACTTCAAATGAACATAACTGAAGATTCCAACATCCAAATGACATGAAAATTTGTGAGCATATAGTAGACTTATAGAGCTAACTTTACCAAGTTAAATCACTGAAAATGATGCACCAAGCTCAGAGAAAACATCTCTGCAAGCTGACTGAGAAAAACTGAAGTAATGGCAGTGAGTAGTACACATCACAAGAACATGGAAAGATGAACTCAAATAATCATGAAAATGAAAGTATATTGCTTGTACAATACAATGACTTACTGATACATATGTGTGCCTTGTAATCACACCTTGATATGGCATAAAGCTCAGCTCTTGGAGGTCTTCACATAGGTCTCTCTAACCACGACTAAAACTGCCATCTATTTATAGTTGAGTTTGGGAGGCTAACTTCCCTCAATCACTCTCCAATCAATCAATGATTGATTTGATTCTCTACCTACCACAAATCACGAATTCTTGGCTCCTCTTTCCATTCTTGATCATGTGGGCTCAACCACTTAAGATTCTCTTACTTTTACATTAAGTAAACTCTTCAAAAGTTACAAGAGGTAGTTCACAAGTGAACTTTACATAGTCTTCATTTTGAAGCTTCTTTAATGACTTTGTGAGACTCAAGCCAATACTTAGGCTTGTCATAGACTTGCTCCAACACTCCTTCCCGAAACATGGTTCAATTTGAGCTACTCAAAACTTGTAGCTTGTTCCTAGTGATGTCTGTGGTCCTATGCAGACAACTTCTTTTGGGAAATCTCTTTACTTCATGAACTTCATCTATGATTTTTCTAGGCATGCATAGGTATATCCATTGAAAGCAAAGCCTGAAGTATTTATGTGCTTCAAACAGTTTTTGGTTTTGGCTAAAAATCCGTCAGCATGTAAAATGGGCACCCTCCGTCCTGATCGAGGGGGGGAATATATGTCTTTTGATTTTAATGCATTTTTGGCTGAACATGGGATAAAACATCAGTGTGGAGTTCCATATACACCTCAACAAAATGGAGTTGCTGAAAGGAAGAACAAGTCACTCACGAAGATGGCAAGGTGTATGGTCAAGAGTTAGGCTTTACCACATAGTTTGTAGCTTGAGGCTGTTATGTGTGCATCATATGTACTTAACAAGTGTCCCACTAAAGCATTGCAATCTATTACTCCATATGAGGCTTGGCATGGTTGTTACCCATCTATTGCTCACTTATATGTTTTTGGTTGTTTAGCATGTGCGTTAGGGCCTGAACAACAATGTAGGAAATTGGATGATAAAGCAGTGAAATGTATTTTTGTTGGGTACAGTTCTGAAAGCAAAGGCTATCATATGTATCGTCCACAGACTAAACACATTTTGGTTAGCCATGATGTTTTTTTGGTGGAAGATGCTCTTCAGCCATTACTTTCATGTACTAAGGAGACATTAGTTAGCTCCAAAGACATGTATGACACTTTGCTACCTCTAATTAGAGGTGGATAGTCTAACGCTGATCCCAATGAGGCAAGTTCTTAGCCTTTACAAATTTCATGTGATGATGCAGATCATTCCATTTTTGATGCAGATTTACATGATGCACTTGTTGATGAGAGAGCTGATATTGAGGAGGCAAAAATTATGCCAAAATGTATGGTGCAAACTTTGCGTGATGGCAAATTAGATGCACCTCTATCATATCGTACTCGTTCAGGATCTCATAGTGCTTCTTTTGCATCAGATTTCTATGCTATGGCTGCCTCTAGTCTATGTGATGAGAATAAGCCTGTTTTGTTTGATGAAGCACAAAATTCTAAAAATTGGATGGCTGCTATGCAATCAGAATATGATGTTATTATGAAAAATGGTACCTGGTCTTTATGCGACTTTCCACCTATAAAGAAGGCCATTGGAACTAAGTGGGTATACAAGATGAAGCATAAGCTTGATGGAACAAATGACATGTATAAGGCTAGGCTTGTTGCAAAGGGTTATGCTAAAAAAAGAGGCATTGATTTTGATGAGACCTTTGTCCTACATGTCTAATGACTACTGTTCATAGCATCTGTGCACTTGCAGCTCATCATGGTTGGAATGTACATTAGTTGGACATTAAAACTGCATTTGTGAATGGTGACTTGCATTAAGAAGTGTATGTTTTTTCAGCCCCATGGCTTTGTGTAGAAAGAGCATGAAAACAAAGTGTGCAGGTTGAAAAAGGCATTATATGGTTTGAAGCAAGCATCATGTGCTAGGTATGAAAAGATACATGCTTACCTGATGGCACATGGTTTTCAAAAATAGTCCAATTGAGAGCACCTTACATGTTAAGCGTGCAAATGATGTGCTTCTGATCATTGTTGTCTATGTTGATGACATGCTGCTCACTGGTCCTATTGAGAAGCATGTTGCTGATTTTAACACTGATCTGCATGCCTCATTTGAGATGTCAAATTGAGGCATTTCCATCATTATTTGGGCATTGAGTTCATGCAAGTTGATGGCAGAATACCTTTGTGTCAAAAAAATATATTGACACATTATTGCAGCATTTTGGCCTTCAAGACAATAAACCCATTGCCACTCCTATGGAGACAAGTTTACAATTGAGTGTTCATGATTCAGCAGGCTATTGGATGCTTGATTTACTTATGCATTACTCAATGAGATATTCAGTTTGCTGTCTCATAGATGAGTAGGTTTATGAGTTGCCCACGTGTCAAGCATTGGCAAGCGGGTAAGTGCATCTTTCACTGCTTGAGTGGTACCCGGTGTTGGAGTTCAAGGTCTACGGAAGCATGCAAACAACACAAGGAAGAAGAAGAAGCTTGGAGCACAACACACAATACTGAATGTATTACCACTAGAATGTACAAAGATAAATAACCCATTAGGGCTATACGCATATATACAAGCCGGGGGAAAAAACCTCCTAAAGAGGGAAAAAAGTGCCCCAGTGGTCCTAGTGTGTTCACACACATCACTACCTAAATATATCAACGAATCCCCCCTGGGAGTGATGTGGTGAACAAGGAGCTGGCACTCATGGATAAGGAAGTGGAAAGCTATGTGGAATCAATCCACAAAAGGAAGTAAGCCCAAAGCTTTGCGAAAAGCTTCAAACTTCTCCCTACGTAGAGCCTTCGTGAAAAGTTCTACCATGTTCTCCTATGTGGGCACATATGCCAAGCTGATCTCTCTAGTAGAGAACCTCTCCCTCACATAATGATAATGCATCTCAACATGATTAGTGCGAGCATGGAACAAAGGGTTCCTCGCAACTTCCAATGCACTCTGATTGTCAGTGAAGATGGTGGTGGCAGAAGACTGACCAAGACCCAAATCAGCCATAAGGTGTATGAGCCACACGCACTCAACAGTCATGTGAAAGCTGTCGTATACTCAACCTCACAATTGGAAGTGGCCACAGTAGGCTACTTCTTTCTCAACCAAGATATACATGAGCTACCAATCATGAAGCAAAAGCCACTAGTGGACACATGAGTGTCATAGCAACCAACCCAGTCTAAGTCAAAAAAGCATGTAAAATCTGGTGGTAGTGATCCCCCCTTGGGATAAAACAATCCAAGTACCCGAGTACCACTTAACTAGCAAAAAATGCGCTTAACCACCTGCCAATCCTTGACTCCTAGGCAATGCATAAACCTACTCATATGTGAAACAACAAACCGAATATCTAGTCGAGTAATGCATAAGTAAATCAAGCATCCAACAACCTACTGATAGAGAATAGCATCAAATGCATCTCTAACATCACAAAGAATCAATCGTAAACCTATCTCCATAGGAGTGGCAATAGGTTTACAACTTTCAAAGCCAAAACAATGCAATAATGTCTCTATATATTTCTTTTGACACAAAGCTATTCCACCATCAACCTGCATAAATTGAATGCCCAAATAATGATGTAAATTCCCCAAGTCAGACATCTCAAATGAGCCATGCAAATCAGCCTTAAAATCAGCAATATGCTTCTCATGAGGACCAATAAGCAGCATGTCATCAACATACACCACAATGATGAGAAGCACATCATTTGCACGCTTAACATATAAGGTGATTTCAGTTGGAATGTTCTCAAAACCATGCGCAATCAGATAGGCATGTATCTTTTCATACCAAGCACGTGGTGCTTGCTTTAAACCATATAATGCCTTCTTTCACCTGCACACCTGGTTGTCATACCCTTTTTGCACAAAGCCACGGGGTTGAAAAACATACACTTCTTCATGCAACTCACCATGGAGAAATTCTCTTTTAATGTCCAATTGATGTACATTCCAACCATGATGAGCTGCAAGTGCACATATGCTACAAATGGTAGTCATTCCGCATGTAGGTACAAAGGTGTCATTAAAATCAATGCCTCTTTCCTATGCATAAACCTTTGCAACAAGCCTAGCCTTATACCTATCAACTATTCCATCAGGTTTATGCTTCAGCTTGTATACCCACTTATGCCAATGGCCTTCTTGCCAGCGGGTCAATCACGTAAAGACTAGGTGCCATTTTTCATGATAACATCATATTCATATTACATTGCAGCCATCCATGTTCAGAATTTTGTGCTTCATCAAACAAAATAGGCCCATTGTCATCACAGAGACTAGAGGTAGCGATAACATAGCAATCTGATGCAAAAGAGGCACTATGAGAGCCTAAACGAGTATGGTATGACAAAGCTGCATCTAATTTGCTGTCACACAAAGTCTACACTAGCCATTTTGGCATGGTTTTTGCCTCCTCAATATCAGCTCTCTATCAACAAGTGCATCATGTAAATCTACATCAGAAATAGAATGATCTGCATCATCACATGAAACCTGTAAAGGTTGAGAAGTTGCCTCATTAGGACCAGCACTAGACTGTCCACCTGTAAAAAGAGGCAGCAAAGTATCATACATGTCTTTGGAGCTAACATATGTCTCTTTCATACATGAAAGTAAAGGCTGAATAGCATCTTCCAAAAAAACAACATCATGGCTAACCAAAATGCATTCATTATGTGGATGATATAGATGATAACCTTTGCTTTCAGAACTGTACCCATTAAAAATACATTTTAATGCTTTATCATCCAATTTCATATGATGTTGTTCTGGCACTAATGCATGATTCAAGTTTGGGCAAAGAGGACACCATTTTAGATTACTGCAGGCATAGCAAACTAGCAAAATTCAAATGATCAAAGCATGCATGCCAAAGCTTTGCATCTAACATATCTGACATAGCCTGAGAATCATGTACTGCACATACAAAATCATTCACAAAGTTTCCATAGTCTATGAGCTTATACAACCCACGACATAAAATAATCATGTAGCCATTTGATAGATCATAAAATATACATCTGTCATCAACAAATTTCACAACCAAGCCAATCTTAGCTAATGCAGAAACTGATAATATATTTTTCTTGATCCCTGGCACAAATAAAGCATCTGAAAATGTAAAGGAACTACCATCAACAGTAGTCAGAATGATCTTACGAACTCCCATCACCGGATAAGAGGAGTTGTTGGTGCATGTGATAGTATTCCCTATAGGGGTACGCTCGAGTGAACTGAAGAAACTATGCTGCAAGCTAGGTTACCCCACTATCAAAGTACCAAACATCTGAGTCTAATGTAGACATACACTGTCTAGGAGAAGATGGGTCAAAACTACAAACAATAGTAAACACCCATTCTTCATTGCGCACAAGATTAGCAAACTCTATTTTTTGTATAGAGGCCTCTGCAACAACCATTCCAGCCTCCTTTTTCTTTGCCTCTTTTGCAACCACTTTTGGACAATTCTTTATGACATGATCATTTCCTTTACAGTACTTACAAAATAATTTCCGTTTTTTTGATTTCTTCTGATCTTTGTCTTCCTTCTTTGAACGTGTAGCATTTGCAGATTTCTGCTTACTAGTAGATAAGCTCCATTTACCTTTGTCCTTCTGACTAGCTAGGAGAGCTTTTTTTCCAACATGCATAATGGAACTGTTCTGCCTAGACTGATCTTCTTGCAACAAAACATAGACTAACTCTTCAAATGACAAGGCATTTGGATTGCATTTCATCATTAAATGAAGAGTAGAAGCAAAACTCTAATATGAATGAGGAAGACCATTCATAACGGTTTGCACAAGTGAGCTACCTGGTATAACTTCATCAGCAGAAATCAACTGCTCCTTCAAGTCTTTGATGTTTTTTAAAAAAATATCCATAGAATCACCTTCATTCATGTGCTCAGTCTCCAGTTGTTTTCGGAGGTAAGCAACACGAGCCTCATTCCTTGCCTGGTACAATGTGGTAAGTGTATCCCAAGCATCCTTAGCTATTCTGCAAGAGCGAATGTGAGGAATAATGGCACGTTTGACAGACAAGGCTATCAATGCATGTGCCTGAGCATCTCTATCATCCCAACGAATTTTCTCTATAGTAGGTGCAATAGAAACCACAACATGAACAAGAATCTACAGAATATCATCAGCTTCGGGGCCATCTGCATCAACTTTAGTACCTATATTTGTAGGTGTAATAGGATATTTTTCAACACCCTGCACAATATTCCACATTCCTTTTGCGATCAATACATAATGCATCATATAAGCCCACAATGGGTAATTCATACCATCCAACTTATCCTCAATAGCCGACATACGAAAATACATCACTACTTTCAGCCAATGCCACTAACCAAAATACTCTAATGTAGAAAATTGACTGTATCTCAAAAAGTTAAACAGAACTACCCTATCGAGTTCTGCTAAACGTGTAGTAGACTTCGAGACGCTTATACTGGCGAACTGAAACCTGTATATATCTTTGGCACAAAAATCTAAGTTCTATAGTGTGAAACCAAAAGTTAAAATGAATGGAAAACGTAAAAAGAAAACACACATTATAAATAGTGACGTGAACTTAAAAAATGATGAAAATAGTGAAAAGGAAAAATTTTTTCGACACATGTGGAGGTACGTTTCATGGATAGGTGTTGTGTGTTTTTGATATATGTGTGACGAAACAAGCGGAATAAACAAACGAATAAGATTAACATGATGCATAAATCAATTATTATCTAGTCTTGGTCAACATCAAGGAAGATACATGGCTCTGGAAGGATGAGGAACCTCGGTTAGCACGCAGACGCACGAGACAGAGAAAGGTGACCAGAAGTTTGACCATTTTCTGTTTTTTTTTAGCCAACATGGAAAGTGCTCTTGCTGACTTGTTCGGTGGAAGAAAGGGTGACCTGAACGGACTGGTCACCCAATAGTTAAATTAAGTTTTAATTGCTTATGCATCGAGCTTTTTTTGACTCATAAGTGCATGTGTCCCTAAATCTGTTCGTCAAAGGTGGCCATATGTAAGATACATGTGCCCTCAATTGTTTGTTCGATGACCCAAATGGTGACCGGATTAAAAATCCATGTGCCCTTGCTGGCTGAGAGAGAGAGAGAGAGGGGAAGAAGAAGAAACTTCACATGTTCTGTTTAGCACTGGAATTTTTGTTTTTGTTTTCCTAGCAGAGACTGGTTGTTCTTAACGAAAAGCTACTTGGGGAAAAGGAGAATTTTAGGGGAGGCTAAGAGATGGCACTATGAGCTCAGACATGAAGAGAGGGATTGGCATCTGCACATCGAGAGAAGACAAAGGAGTTTGGCGCAGTTTGAAAGAAGATCATGAAAAACAAAGGATTTGAGGATTGTCAGAAGATGGTGAAAAGACAAATATTGAAGGATAGATTATCTGGAGAACTTCGCAAATGATGGACAACTTTTACGGAGTACCTCCATTGACTCATAGAGGGATAATGCGAATATGAACGAAGTGATTTTTGAGCATGAATCGGATCAAGAATAGGTGCTAAATAATTGGAGTCACATGAGATCCCTGGCTGGCTGCTAGGTACTTAGAGTTGCTTTGGATTAGAATGACAAAAGGGTCCCCTACAAGCTTTCTCTTCTTTCATTACAAGAATAACGGGGCCGTAGTGATACCCTCGATTGAAAAAAATAGTAGGGATCTTCGCTTATGTGATGCCAAGCGTCATTAAGAGTGTCGAAGCCTAGCGATGCTTGTAACCACATGGGCGAATTGCCTGCGATGCTTTGGCATCTCATAAGCGATGATAGACAAGTTGAAAAAAAAAAGCTTTTTTCAAGCACATTTGTGCTGGGATCAAATGTGCCGGGATCAAGCTTTGCGAATGAAGGAGCAACATCGAAGAGCGAAGAGTGAGCAAAAGAAGAGGTATTGTGTACACACACATATACACACACATACATACACACATATGCATATGCACACATGCATACACACACATGCACATATGCACACATACATACACACATATGCATAACACACATACATACACATATATACACATATACACATATACACATATACACACATACACACATACATACACATACATACACACATATACATACACTCATGTACACACACATACATACACACAGATACACAAACATACATACACAAACATATACATATATACACACATACACACACATATACACACATACATACACAAACATATACATATATACACACATACACACACATATATACACACATATACATACACATATACACACACATATATACACACACATACATACACACATATACATACACAATTATACACACATATACATACACACATACACATATATACACATATACACACACATATACATATATATACACATATACACACACATATACATACAAACATAAACACACACACATATACACACACATACATACACACATATGTTACCGTTAGTGTCCATGTGAAAGGCCAAATGGCCATCGGACACTTCTTTGTATATGTTCTTTAATAAAACATATAGTGGCTTGGTCAGTCACAGACTGTAAGTTCGACCGCATTTGTAAGACCTAAGAAGTCTGTCTTCGTGCTCCCTATGTATTGTGTTTTCTCGCGTATTCTACAGCCTCTGTGCGAGTACTGTGTGCGGTGTCAGGAGCTCGGTTTTTCAACTCCGAGCATATCGTCGTGGAGCTCTCGAAAAGGAGAGTGCAGCGTGGTGCATCCCCATCGAAATACTTCACTGGTATCAGAGCAGTTCGAGGCAAAAATGCTTTGTTCCTTTTGTGCGAGCGAAGCGAGCACCCCCCCCCCCAGGCTTACGACTAAGGCGGCGACCAAGGCATACCTTGTCATCCGAGTCACCGAAGTCACCATTGGCGCCGTTGGCTGCGCGCGAGGGAGGACCTCAACGATCAAGGAATATAGAGGTTCCCGGTACTTCCCGGGAGGTCACCCATCCCAGTACTGTTCCCCCCAGAGCTCGCTTAACTGTGGCAATCTCTTGCCACTAAGCTACACTCTTGTGGTGTTTGAAGAAGGGGAAAGACTAAGGTTGACATTACCTTGAACAAGTTTTGGTCCCTCAAAGCTTCATTTTTGCTTTTAAAGCCTATTTCTGAAGCAATTTTGGGGTGTTTTTGGAGCCATTTCGGAGTACTTTCGCACGTAGTTCTCTTCACACAGGTCCAAGAACATCAAGAAGAGTGTTCCTTGTACTTCTCAGACAATAAATATCAACCTTTGGGGCTGTATTTTCAGCCACACTCGTAAAACTACAGGTTTCTTGAGGGGTTTTCAGTTTTGGTGGGAGCAGTTGCTGCAAATTTATGCAGGTTTTTAAAGCCTAAAACATCAGAGTTGACAGACACTTGCAGGTGTTATTGGCTAGTCTTTGGGCTGTGTATTCAGCCTTTTAGTGTCATTTTACCGCATATATTGAGCACATACACACCATGTACGCTTCTGTGGATACCGCTTATGTACATCCATGTGGGCATTGATATAGCGGTTACGTTCTTTGCATAAAGCCTTTTATGTTTGATAAAGAGGGTCGTGGTGAGGTTTTCTTAACTGGGAGACACCCAGATGTCGGGGTCTCTTCGGTGATGCAGGTGGAAGACTTACCCAGCCTTGCCATAGGACATGTATGATAGTTGTTCATAGGTGCTCGATAAGCCTAGTTGGCTTCTATTGGGTAACTGATTATATGCAGTGGAGTCAGTGATTCACTATGCAGGTAGACATGTCAGTACTTGCAGTTTCATGATACTTTGACACTGGTCATATGCTAATTTTGCAGAGGATACTCTGGCAAAATTTTTCCAGATTTCTGGTTTAGTCAATTATATAGTGGTCGATTTACTCCTTGATACACTTATTTGTTGGTGTTTGGACTCTTCTAGCTCCATTATCATTCTATTCAGTTCTCTACGATCATGGCATCAGAGGTCTTAGGCACATCCGGTGGATCAGGGTCTAGTGCTACCGTTCCGAGGAGGAGCTATAACTTGCAGGGCAAAGACCATTTTGAGATCCGAAAATTTGATGGCACAAACTTTGCTCTATGGAAGAATCAGATTAAAGATGTGCTGATTCAAAGAAGGCAATGGAAGCCAGTAAATGGGATTTCAAAGAAGCCTGCTGACATGGATGAAGATGATTGGGATGAGTTAGATGAAATGGCCAGGTCTACCATTCGCTTGCACCTGGCAGATAATGTTTACTTTACAGTATTAGACTGTGAAAGTGCAGAGGAGCTTTGGAAGAAGTTATGCAATACATATGAAAAAGAGACGGCATCAAATAAAGTATATTTGATGAGAAAATTATATGACCTTCGTATGAAGGACACAGATAGTGTTGCTGCTCATCTAAATGAGTTTGATGCCATATTCTCCCAGTTACAGGCTCAGAAAATGGATATGGACAATGAAATGAAAGCAGTATTGCTGTTATGCACCCTGCCATCATCATGGGATACATTTTGCACAGCTATTAGCAATAGTGCACCAGGTGGTAAACTCGTCTATGATGACATATGTGGAGCACTCTTGAGTGAGGAGATTCGTAGAAAATCTATGGTTGGCACTCAGAGTGGAGATGCATATAATGTTCGTGATTCTTACCAAGGAAAGAATCAACAACGTGGCAGGAGCAAGAACAAGGAAAAGAATGGTCAACGAAATAAGAGCAGAAGTAAATCAAGGAAGAGGGATATTGAATGCCATTATTGTCATAAGAAAGGACACATGAAGAAAGACTGTTATGCATTAAAGAATGCTAAAGGTAAAGGACAGAATGTTGATGGGCATGTTAAACAGTTACCTACACCATCTACTTCGACTGTGAAGATTGAAGAAATTAATGCTATTTCTGATGATGCTGATGTGTTGACACTTGATAGTACTATGCCATCTGAGGCACTTATGGCTGATTCTCTTTCCCACACCTGGCTGCTAGATTCTGGTGCTTCTTTCCATGTGACACCACATAGAGAATGGTTCTCTAATTATGCAGCAAAGTCTCTTGGTACCGTGAGACTTGGTGACTCTTACCAGTGTGATGTTGTGGGGATTGGAGATGTAGTTGTGCAGTTCATTGACGGTTCAAAATTTACTATGCATAATGTACGCCATGTACCTCAGTTATCACGCAGTTTGATGTCAGTTGGTCAACTTGATGACCTTGGTTACAAGGTGGTCTTCTATGCTCAGTCCTTTTGTATATCAAAGGGCAATATGGTTATTGCAAAAGGAAGGAAAGTTGGCTCACTTTACCCTTTATTTGTATCACAGAAAGAACACTTGTTAGCTGTTACTGAACAGCCTATGGCTTGTATTTGGCATGGTCGTTTGGGCCATATATCTCGTAGTGGAATGGAAAATCTTTCTCGTTCTGGCTACTTGCCTGTGTTATCTTTCTCGATTTTTCATTTTGTGAGCATTGTCAATATGGAAAGCAAACCAGAAATGTGCATAAAATGCACATTGACTCTTCAATTCAGCCTTTAGATCTTGTTCATACAGATGTGTGTGGTCCTATGCCCACTAGGTCCTTAGGTGGTTCTCTTTACTTTGTCACTTTCATAGATGATGCTACTAGAAAAGTCTGGTATATCCTATCAAATTGAAGGATGATGTATTCCCTACTTTTAGAAAATGGCTTGCTTCAGTTGAGACTGAAAAAGGAACTAAGCTTAAGGCTTTACATTCAGATAATGGGGGTGAGTATACCTCACATGAATTCAGCCTTTTCTGTTAGTGTAGAGGGATTCGTAGAGAGTTTACAGCTCCTTATACCCCAGTACAGAATGGTGTAGCTGAGAGGATGAATAGAACTATTCAAGATAGAGTAGTCTCTATGTTGCATCATGCAAACCTCTCACAAGGTTTTTGGGCAGAAGCAGTATTGACTGCAGTTCATGTGATTAACCTTTCACCTAATACTGCCAAAGGTTTGAAAGTGGCACAAGAGTTATGGACAGGGAAACCACCATATTATGATCATCTTCGAGTTTTTGGGTGTGAAGCATATGTTCATAATACCCAAGAATCTTAGACAGAAGTTGGACCATAAGTCAAAGAAATGCATTTTTCTTGGATATGGTCGAGAAGGACAATTTGGATATCGCTTATGGGATCCTGAAACACGGTCAGTGATCAGAAGGAGTGATGTCATTTTTAATGAGTCTAAGATGCATAAACAGCCCGTTAAGGAGGTTGAAGTGAGAAGAGTGGTGTTTGAGGATACTAGTCCTCCGGTTAGCATGCATAAAAATTCTGCACATAGGGATGTTCAAGAGAATGTCCATTGAGATCAGTCTGCACATGTTCCTCTTCAGCAACCATTGAGACATTCTGCACGTGTCTCATATCCACCTGATAGATATGTTCCAGGTTTAGATTTTGTTATGCTAACAGATGCCGGTGAGCCCTCTTGCTACAAAGAGGCTATGCAGACAGAGGATCATGTCAAGTGGGAGCGTGTCATGAAGAGTGAGTTGGATTCTATTCACAAGAATGGTACTTGGGACTTAGTACCTTTGCCAAAGGGCAGGAAAGCTTTACCATGTAAATGGGTATATAAGCTGAAATTCACATCAGATAGTGCTTCTCCAAAATATAAAGCACGACTTGTTGCAAAGGGTTTTAAGCAACAACATGGTGTTGATTTTGAGGAAATCTTCTCTCCAGTGGTCAAGATGACTACTTTGCGCATGTTGCTTGGATTCATTGCAATGGAGGACTTAGAGCTAGTCCAAATGGATGTGAAAACATCTTTCTTGCATGGAGATCTTACAGATGAGATCTATATGGAACAACCAGAGGGTTATGTAGTTCTTGGCAAGGAAAGTCTAGTTTGTAAGCTCAAGAAGAGCTTGTATGGACTTAAACAGTCTCCTAGACAATGGTACCAAAAGTTTGATGCTTTTATGAAGTCCCAAGGCTATTCTCGGAGCAATGAGGATCATTGTCTCTACACAAAGAGATGTTCTGATGGCAGCTTGATATGCATGATACTTTACGTCGATGATATGTTGATTGCTGGGAAGTCCTCTTATGATTTGTCAATTCTCAAAAAGAAGTTGAGTCAGACATTTGATATGAAGGATTTGGGGGATGCCAAACATATTCTTGGCATGCGCATT